>JAQFYB010000598.1:0-48878 GCA_034694085.1 Pogonognathellus longicornis
TATTAGGTAGGTTTAGGTTTATATCGTGTGTGTATGGCAATGGCATGGCATGGCTATGGGATGGGATTCTTGCATTCTCAACATTAGTTTTTGTTCCATATAAAGCTTTATAAAGCTAAAGGTTTGTCTGCATGTAAAAATGTAAATACCTTTGTCTAAAGCTGCCAGACGATCCATTTATTTAGCTATGTACCAACATGTTTCCTGACAATAATCTTTCTTACAACCTATAGATACACATACAGTACCTATACAGAACAATAATTACCACAGAAAGTATCCTATTTTTTACTTGTAGTTTTTTCAGGTATTTGGATCCATTATTGTAAGAAGTTATTACTATACACTTCAAAATTATTGCATAAAATAATAAAAGGTTCATCATTCATTCATGAGCCATGTCATTTACATTTAGAATGCAAAGTTTAGTGCTTTATCTCCAAATGTACATAAATAAATATTGTATTGCTAAGCGTTTTCTGTAACAAGCTGTTTATAAACTTCGTAGAAATGGATTAAATAACTGCTCAATTACCAAGTATTTTATATATAATATTATTAATCCTGTTTTTGTCAAGTAATCCTTTAACATAATATAAAGCTTATTTTGATGGTACCTAACCTACTACAGGTAGACTACAAATACATTATTGTGTCTAGTCTGTACCTATATTAGATATTTAGATGCATCGTAATTTGTAATTCTCAGTACGACATTTTTATGAGAATGTTGTATATAGTTTCCAATTCATAGAAAATGGATTCTCTGGTGTACTTGACTTGAGTGTACAAAAAGGCAGAGTGATATAAAAAGAGACTGAGTGTGAATTATTTGAACAAGTAGGAGGTTGGTATGAGAGTTGAAAAGGACATCTTCTGTTTGAAGACCAACTGTTTCCAGTGGAAATTTGTGTAAGCGCTGAAATGTTGAGTTTGTAGCAGTCTCTGGAGGCGGACGAAGTTACCATTGTCGGCAATGTGCTGTGCAAGTGAAATGTTTCCAACAGCAATCTTGCATTGCCTTTGCCAGCCATAATAGTAGTCTTCTTGGCACGCCGTGTTCGTCGAGATGGGTAAGTTACAAATTTTAGTTGTCATTAAACTTTTAAATTTCAATTAAAATACTTCAATTTCAGTTAAATCTAAAACATCATTTAATTGCCTACTTAATGACATTAACTATGTAAGCATTTTTGCAGTAATTGTTAACATATTTCGGTGTTAATTTAGTGTTTGTCAAATGACAAGTTCAGCAAACATTTCATTGATGTTGGGCCATACCACCATCAGTTTGCTAAATTATTAGTTTTTACAAATTTTAAATCTTTGATTCTTTTTCTCCTTTAAATGACCGGGTTAAGTGTATTGGATTAGCATGTGTTTTTTGGTTTTATTGAAGGATTTAGCTGTTAACGATTTAAATTAATATTAAATAAAATCATCTCGACCTCGCCGATATCAGATATGATGAGGTGATGGCTTTACAAATGTAAAATGAAAATGTCTTGAGCTACTTAAATGATGTTAGTTTAATGTTGTTTAAATATGGTCATGTTATGTGCGTCTTGAGTAAAAAGTAATCTATTTTTTTACTTTTTGTTTTACAGGTATTTCAAGAGATCATTATCACAAGCGTCGGGCGACTGGTGGTAAACGGGCCCCTTTGAGAAAGAAGAGGAAGTTCGAATTAGGTCGTCCAGCTGCTAATACAAAGGTGAGTATAGATTCGAAGAATGATTATTCCTAGAGTTGTTCTAACAAAACTAACCGCAAATTGTTATGATGACCGAATTTGTCCAAGTGTGCCATGCGGAGACAATTCTTTAGATTCACCTCTAACGTTCTGATACAATATTTGCTGTTTGTACTTTCAAGCTAAATGACAGTTTATGCAAGTGATTTGCATTGGCCATAAACCGTAAATACATTTTTTTTAAATTTATTTTACAGTTAGGTGCACGTCGCGTTCATACCGTGAGAACGAGAGGAGGAAACCTTAAGTTTAGAGCTCTCCGTTTGGATACTGGAAATTTCTCCTGGGGATCGGAATGTAAGTTGGATTTTCGATTTCAGATAATTTTACTTGACTTGTAAATGATGATAAAGCGTGTCAACTGAGAGATTATGAAAGGATAAAAACCTTATTTCATCCACACAGCGATCTGAAGGCTTAGAGACTAAAAACTAAATAATAAGTAAATCATTGACTCTATTCTGGGCTTCTGGGTATCATAGAGTCAATGATAGTATTATTATTTTGTTCTTTGTACTTTTTAAGAGTATTGTATCGAACATTTTTGTCATTACGAAACATTACAATTTGAAATGTTTTTCAGGCTGTACGCGAAAAACTCGTGTTATTGATGTGGTGTACAATGCCTCAAATAACGAGTTGGTGAGAACTAAGACCCTCGTCAAAAATGCCATCGTTGTCATTGACGGAGCCCCTTTTAGGCAATGGTACGAATCCCATTATGGCATTCCCTTGGGACGCAAAAAGGGAAATAAGCTGGTAAGATTCCTACATATTATTTGTTTGTACAATTTATATTAACCAAAGTAAACGTGGTTTCAATTTACTATTTTTGTTCTATGCAGACTGAAGCTGAAGAAGCTTTGCTCAACAAAAAGCGATCTAAGAAAGTAGAAAAAAAGTTAAAGTTAAGACAGAAGACCTCAAAGGTAGACGCATCACTTGAAGAACAATTCCAAACTGGTCGTGTTTTAGGTACGTCATTTTGAAACGAATCTTTTCAGTAAAGTCTTCGAAATTTTCCTATGATGTTTTCCTTACCTACTGCTATTTACCGTGGGCACTTTGTCATAGTTACTCTGAGGGTTACAGAACCTTACCAAAGATTCATTTTGAGTTATCAAATCCTCCTAAACTAATACAATGTTTTATTATTCTTCCAGCTTGTGTCTCCAGCCGGCCCGGTCAAGTTGGTAGAGCGGATGGATATCTTTTAGAAGGTAAAGAACTCGAGTTCTACTTGAGAAAAATTAAAGCGAAGAAGGGCAAATAAACTGTTACTCCTTATATCCGTTGTCTTTGTAAGCAATGGTGAATATTTCGTAATAAAGGATATTTGGCTGTATTTGAAATCCTCCTGATACTTATTTGTTCACGGTAAACGTAAGTGGGTATGCGGGTGTTTTAATCTCATAAAGGTGGGTTAACACCACCGGACATCTCTTGTAAGCTAAAAGTGGCATAAACCTACTCTACCAAACGTATGTTTTTATACTGTAGTTCTCAAAGACTTTATTCATTGTGGTGATCTGTATGGAAATAAAAATAGTACTTTTAAATCCGAGTGCAATCTGAATTTCAAATCTGCAGCGTGTTAGGTTGAAAAGTAATCTACCTTTGGTTGTATGTAGTTGTATAATATAGTGTATCATTCGTGTAGTATTACTATAGTAGTATCCGAATCATCTTCAATTTTGACTTAAGGTAGGCCATCAGAGCGAGACTCGTTTACGTAGATGTTGCAAAAGTAGGAGTGCAAGTGCATAGAAAGTTGGAGTGTGGGTGGATGGTGTGTGCGTCAGTACGTCATTGAAAACGGTGAAAGTGTGATTCAGTTTCCGTCGGTTGCTCTAGTACTTGTGTATGATTACGGAGAGTTGGTGAGAGTTAGAGAGTACAAGCGGAGTACAGGTCTAATCAAATTACAAGGCTAAACCTATTGAACCAAAGAATTAATGAGTCAACTTTCCTGGAATAACATCATTTTAGAACGTAGTTGAAACTATAAAAATATCAGTTTTGAGTGCGATTGAGTTTATTGGTAGACTACCTCCACACAATATTTACGATTCGCCGAAAAGCATAATATCTCAATGCTATAAATACACCAGGCATACTTTCTGAGTCATCTCTGCGAATTGTTTCGCATTATAGAATTCCGCATCTCTGATGGCAGTTAATGATGAAAACAAATTACAGTATTGCATTGAATTTTATTCTCAGCTAGAGAAGACTAAAGAAGCGAACACATATTTATAAATTAGTAACGCATGACCTTTCCATTGAACGTTAGCCATGTGTAAACGAAAACGTTTATTTGACATAGAGATATACATACGTATCATATAGCACAACATACAAAGTACAAACTGAACTCTCTCTTTCTCTAACCAATTTTTGCACATTAACCTGGGTTTCACATTCATCATCGGCTTTCTACTTTCTATTCATGAACCATTAAAGAAAACTATTCATAATGCAGAAATTAGTAGGATTGCATTGTATCTGGCTCTCATTTTCCGTTTTTATCTTCATTACCTTTACCGCATCATCCATATTTGTCATTCATATACTTATATATGCATGTTATTGAATGAAAGTACTCTATTTTGCGTTTAATTTCCTCTACTTGCATATATACCAGGAGTCTAGGAATAGTTGATGCAAGTAAAGTATATGCTGTGTGTTATTGGATGGAGTATATGTAGTGCTAGTACATTAGATACGGATTTGGTTGTAGTAGTAGTGGGAGTACGTAATATATGCGTCAACATACGGCAAATGAAAGCAAGTCAAAGGCTGGAAAGGAAAGGAACGTAAAAGGAACGAAGAAAGTGGAAGACAAGAGAAGCATCCTGGTGCACGCAGTCCAGGTTTTATAGCTGTTATGACGATAGCTGTGATATGAAAGTTCTTTACATAGTTCCAGGCTAGTGCCACCCACATGCAGGCAAACATCTGCAGTCTTCGCCTTGAGTGGATTGAGCACTTGTACACTGTATAGTCAAAAGCATCATATACTAACTGAGCAGAAGAACCCGAACCGGGAGAGTAGTCGGAGAGAGTGAGAGAGAGAAGAGGTTCACATTTTCAGTCACATAGGACTTGCTAGCTCTTCCAGCTCTCTGGCTAGACTCAGACTTCTCCGTTACTTTTAAACTACTCGGAATTGTCTCAATGATCTGATGACGTTGTAAAAGTCATACAAATATCCTTAGATTCTCACACATTTTTATAACAAGTCATAGTCATAGTCATGAGACTGAGACACAGAGACTTATTAAATAATCTCCCTTCCCCTTTTCCCTCACTAACTCCATTCTATTCTATTTCCTTGCATAAAATATTATGACTTCATTTATTGTCAATAAACCAACAGAAAACAACCATGTAGCAGATATTACATTGCTCAGTCGTTTCAAGAATGCACTCAATGCACTGTAGATTCATTTATACACAAGTACCTAGTGTAAAAGATGATAAAAACGTATATACATACATACAAACGTAAATACAATACATGCATACATACAAATAAAATGAATGGCAGGTTATTTTTATGAATGCATAATTGCTAGACACATACGAGATACGAGGTGGTAAAAGTAGTTGGCAAAGTAAAGCTGATAGGTTTATTAGCTACAATTTGGGGAGAGTAATATGATAATTTCATTGTTGTACTTACACTGTAAGTGACTAAAGTAAAAGTGAGCATAAATTCCGTCGGATGTGATTGAGCTATGAAATGGAGCCAATGCTGCCGAATTCATATGTGTAGCGATAATTTTTATAGTTCTTGTCACCTATTTACTCCATGGCCGTGGTTAGGAAGGATACAATACAACAAGTTAAATAAAGGCTCAGCTAATTCCAATATTATATTTTATGCTACATCCCATCAAACTGAAATTGTGGTTAAATAGTGAGTGAAAGGGAAAGCTAGTGTTATAGTACAACAGAGGACTCAATGTTGTTTATTTGTATTTATGATATTAGGATATACTCATACTACTATTTTAGAGATAAATCCTATTCCCCTTGTGAACCATCAGTGTGCCAATGCAATTTATTTATACATACAACACCTAGCTATGTATGTACTAGAAGTTCTCTGGTGAAGCCATGAAGAATATTGTGTAGGCCAAGCCTATGATGTCTCTCAGTGTGTCTGGTGTATCTAACAATGTAATATTAGCAAACAGGCTAAACATTGTGAGAAATACTTTAACAAGTAGTACAATAGCATAACAACACTATACTGCTCTACTTTAGTTACTAAGCCCAGTAACAAGAATCAGATTCACTACAAACCAACAGAACCATGCACTATATCCATATCAAATATATCTTTACACTCACTCACTCTCTTCAAACTTTCGATACGCCATAACCAAATCTTTACAATTCCCCATTCAGATTCCATTTTTCTCAGATTTTATCTTTCCTAACAAAATAAAATCAAAGTGCTAGTTTGAATCACACAATGCGAGTATGATCCACACATTATTACACAACCAAACCTCATGCATTTCATACATAGTACGATAATGAGAACTAAGATGAATAATTATATCCAACAAACACTTTCTATTAACAAAAATTTCATGTTTTTGGCTATTAATTATTATGCTGAGTCAAGCTCTCAAGCAACAAATAATTTCCATATGCACATATGTCAATTAAAGTTAATTAATTTCTACCGGTTAAAAAAAGAAAGCGAACTTTCTCAATGTACGTTATTTAGCTTTAGTAGAAAGCGTAAAGAAAGCACTGTAAAGAATTTCTGGAGTAGGTACTGAAATAATATTGCTTACATCTTTACTATCTGTGTAAATTTGATTTATTACAATTTTATATCACACTTTTAAATACTTATAGGTACAAAAATTAACAAAATTATTCTATTTCGTGTTTTGACTATCGAAATGGAGTGCATGATAAATTGGGAAAGTGTGGAAATGGGTTGAGCAACTAGAGTGAGCATTTATGGTGAGCTAATCTAATTTTCTGGTTCTCAACGATTCATTCATAAAGTGAACATAGCTGAATAATAAACTCCGTTGTACAACAAAGTAAGACTGTTGTAGTAACTCTTTGGTCTAGGAATGGACCGTAATGGAAGCCTGATTGAGAAATGAATTAGTTTTGGAACAATTAAGGTTTTAATAGTAATTCTTAATGTTAATTATTCCTTAGTGCCTTTTCTAAGTTTGAAGGAGAAAGAAAGTTTGAGTATAATGGTGTGTATGTGCCAAGTTGGAATATGTATTTGTGTAGTAGTAATGCTGTGATGCTGTGGGTTGTGGGAATAAGACAAATGAATGATTATTTGATCAATGCATGTGTAGTGGATATACCTACGTGTCTGCTACTTATGGTATATCGATATCACATTATGTGAGGTTTAATTGAGCATTGGAGCATTGGATATGGACGTCTAGGTGTTGGAGCAAATCTGCAGTAAACAAAATATGTAGAGACATAAAGGCAGGAGTGGAAAAAGAAAAGAATGATGTAGTTTCATTGTCGTTGCGGTACAATAGCGTCTCGCCTACATGGTGTAGTAGTTACTGCGTTACGTTAGTGTTGTAATATGTCACGTAATGTAGCTCTATAACGTAATAAGCTGGCATCACATCGTATGTAATGGATTAGGGGATGTGAAAAGCCCTACTGTGTTGTGGTCCTGTGGTGGAGTGACGAACAAGTAGATTCTGCACATACTACAATAGACACACTACATGATAATATGACTCTGTGCATCATTGAACCTACAAAATACCTATACATACATACACATGCATCCATGTAACTATATACATCGCTTTATCCTGCATGTTTATTTGTAGAAGCACTCCACGTAAAATAGGCCTTTAAGTCAACCTATTCCAAATACCTTCTTTCTTACATAATATACTCTTTCTATAATATTTGTAGAAGCACATACATACATACTAGACATACATACCTAAACATACTATTGCTACAAGCACTTCAAATGAACAATAAAGAGCAATGGATAAACATATATTTTTCTGTGTGCATTTTACAGTTAACATTGACAACATGAGTACATAGGATTGTATTGTCCCTTTATGTATATTGGAGCTACATAATATACACAATACACATATACTAGTAGTGTACTGTATAATATACAGAATCACACCGTTTGTGTTAATTGTTTCGTTTGTGAGACAGGTTATGCATGAGAACTCATTATAGCTGTACATGGAGGTGTGTATTATGACTACTACTAGCTTGCTACTCACTTAGCTGATGTACCTACCTAATAATAATATGTTAGATTTTGAAAGAAAAAAGGGTTTTGGGAGAGGGAATAGGACGAAAAGAGGGCTGTAGGACTGATGCGGAAGTCATGCGTGAATTTGGGTTCGTCATCGTCCATTCACAAAAGTAAAGTGAGTTGAGAGTTTGGAGTTTGGTGTGGGGCCGTGGATGACATGACACGACTGCGGCCGCCAGCTTTGGCTCTCTGCTCTGCGCCACTTTCCTCCAGTGTTTGTGCTCTCTGTGTGTAATATTCCTGCCTGCATGGCATGGGCTCCAGCACTTACTTTACTACTTCCAGACCAGTCGGCTATCCTGCCTGGCACGCTATTCCGAGTGCAGGAGCTTAAAGCTAAAGTACGGAGCTGGGTGAAGCGATTATCTATGGATGATAGGTTGGTTGGGATCATTGGGATGGGGTCGTCTACTATATCATATGCTTTCTATGTCCAAAATCCTTAGCCACCTACTTCCTCTCACTCTCAAGTCCTGCCTTCATACCTACACTACATACATTCATGTAGCCCTTTAAGGACACGATAGTAGTATAAAGTATACCTAGTCGCATGCTGCAATAATCATAATATATGTGTACGTCTACGTATTTGTTCCGGTAATGCCTACGCATATTTATTCCCTACAGAACAGATCCTCTCCTTTACTGTCACTCAGAATTAGATTCATACACAAGTTAAGAGAAAGAGATTTCTTTGTGTAGATCACACCTTTTGTTGGTATACAAGTGTCTCATGGAACAAGAGACGGTGTAAAAGTTTTCCTGGCTCTGTGCATACTTAGCTAGGTATTATTGTAGTATTAGCTATGCATGTGATGTAATGTATGTATGTAGCATTATCTGTAGCTACTGACTGATGTGATATGTATGGCTAAATTCATACTAATAACATTATTGTATCTTATTTACCTAGCAGTAGTGTACGAATAAAAGCTACCTACCACTAGACTTCACCACCACCACCACCAACGTAGCTGAAGAACACAACAGTGCTCGATGCTCGTGTGGTAGGTATAAAAATACGGGTAATATATAAGTGTGCTTATATGTAAGTATGTAAGTGGGAACACACACGGGGTTTGTGGATGAAGATAGTTGGTAGTAGGACTGGTGGTAGTAGGACGAGAGTGAAGGAGTGTGAGTTTGAGAGCAGATCGTGCGAATGTATGATTTGATATAAAAATCGGAGGGTGTATGTATGTAATGTATGTATGTAGTGTAGTGTGTCGGGGTGGTGCTGTGTATGCATATAATAGTTATGTTTTGGGAATGAAATAGTTCCCAAAACAGAATCGAGAGAATCTAACAAGGGAGGAAGGAGCAGTGGTGGTAGAAGTGGCAGGAGGAGCAGCAGCCGAAGCAGCGGCAGCAAAAAGGGAAAGTAAAAATTTCTGGATATCGGAGAGAGTTGTGGAGAGGACTGGAGAGTGAGTGTAATAGATGACTACTTGTGCTGGAAATAGAGAGAGAAAGAGTAGGACGGAGGGATGTGGACTGGAGAGGATTGTATATATAGGATAGGATATAGAAGGATAGGATGGATGCTGGAAAGCTGGCTCTGGTCGTCGGAGGCTGTAGCTGTGCGGCTCCTCTGCTCAAAGCTTCGGTTCGTCCAGTCGACTCTTTACTGGGAGGAGAGGGACGAGGACAAGAACGGGAATCAATACCGGAATGACGTCAGCACTGAATACATACATACATATATACATTTCGCTAGGTAGGTAACATCCCGAAGAGCGAAATTACATTGGCCAATGTGAATACTACATGACATATACAGGGCTCAAAAGGTTTGCTCGTCTTGGGTCGGTTGCCGGGACGAGTAAGTAAGCAGAGCTACACTAGTACCTTGCTTTCCTTTCAGTCTTCCTTTGTTCTCGGCCATTCGGAGCTCCAGCACTAAAGTACTAGTAGTGTTCTATGCAATAGAAAAAACTATTCATGTATAGCTATAAGTATTCTACTACATACACAACACAGCCATAGCCGTACGCTCCGTGCCCGTGCTCTGCTCCGTACCTCTCCAGGCTTTCCTTGCTCCAGCACAGCACCATACCATACCAGTCTCTGACTCCTGTTGTATTGTCATCGTCCAAAAACGGGGACATACTTTCTCGTGCATATATACATACATAACATACATACACAGAGTTGCTATACACACTAATAATAATGATACATCCACATCCACATTATATCTATGTGTAGTGTAGAATGTACATGTTGGCCACACGCTCTTCTTGCCTTGCTGTCATGTCACTGTGGAGTACTACCGCATAGTGAATGTGGATTCTACTACACACAACTACTATTTACTACGAGTCTAGGAGTAGTAGTGCTGGAACTGTGGAACTGGCTTTGTATGTTATATAATATTGTATATATGTGTGTAATGTGTTGTATAGGGAATGGACTGGATGTGGAGAAGTATATGATGTCGGGTGTTTTTGTATGTGAGTGTTCTTTATTTGAGTCTACGTGTGGTTGTATTAAGGAGTAGTAGTATGTAGTAGTAAGCGGTGGTGGTGGTAGTACTGCTGTGAAAGTGGTGTTAGGGTGATATATGTGTACGAGGAATATATCTGGAGAAAAGACTATCTGCGCAATATTATATGTTGGCTGAGTCCTGCAATACTGTAAAGAGCGAGGGATAGGAGAGTTCGGTTATATTTATAATGTGGCGGATTGTAGTAGTATAGTGTTGTTGTGGAGTCCCTGTGATGGTGTTTAAGGGGTTGCTCTCTGACCTGGATGATGTCCGTGAACTGTTATGTTGTGGGTGAGGATTTGGAGTGGGCAATATGGTTGGCAGGACAAGGGCCATAGTAAGGGATTATTTGTCGTAGCGTAAGCTGGTGGGATTTCTCGGTGTTTTCGGATTCGGATCGCAAGTGACGTTGAATTGAGTGAGGGAGTACTGTGCTGGTTTTGTGTGTAGTGTACTGTTTGTGGCTGTAGTACTGTGTAATGTGAAAGAGCTAGGAATATAGCAGCGACTTTAATAAAAGGCCACGGAGAGGTGACCAAAAAGTTCAAAATGGAGGTGCTGCTGACCTGGTTTTACCCCGTGGTGAAAGTGATATTTCGAATGGGGTGTACTCCGACTCAGCACCCATGAACCCCTTCAACATTCCACGATCGAATTTGAGCCTTTCTTACATAAGTTGAGTGCTCCGGAGATATCGCCCACCAAAGACTTTTTACCACTGCAGTTATTGATTGTGAGGTTGAGTTGGTTCGTTGGTTTTCGTCGGTTGTCTCTTGTCTTATCGTGTCGGTATTATTAGCAGACCTTAAAAAACTATTGTAAATTGTATCCGACGATAGCGTGTGTACCTAGCGTCGACTTGATCACCTTGCATCTCACGGATGCAATTCAAGATACATTTAATGAAAATAATAAAGCAGCAGAATAAGTTGTGCTCCTGCCGCGGATAAAAACCGAAAATGCATTATAATCATAATATTATGTGCACACATTCATCTGCTGACGAGTACACTACATCCTCAATAAATGATCATCATTATCGCTCCTCCACCAATCCATGTCCTTCTCTGCTGCCGCTATTCGGGTCGTCTTCGTCGTGTCTCCGCCGTTGGGTCAACCACAACTACAACCACTCAAGAATTAATTCAGTCACAGCAGATATTATTCCTACTGGAGAAATTGTGATCTTCCTTTTCCATCTGTCAGCAGTTGTGTCAGTAGTGGTTTCTTCGCTGGGTGAATTGTTTCGTGTCGTGACGTGACGTAAACGAGAGGATCTCATAGAGAATTTGACGTGGAAGGCATTCTCATAGAGTAAGAAGGATTTCCGTTTCCACCCTTCATAAAGGATTTTGCCAATCCAGCAGAATCATTTCTTCTCTAGTTTTCTATTATTGTATCAATATGTGTCTCTTCTCTTGTCTTTTCTCTCTTTAGTATCTTCACTTTCTTATTGAGTATTTATTCTGTCTGTACATCTTTCCATTTCCTTTCTCCACTCGCACTTTCACATATCTGTGATATCTTTCTTTTCAGCGAGAAGATGACAATAACCATTTCAACCATAAACACCATAAACACCATTTATACCATTTATCAATAACAGTTCCCCACAAACACGTAGTGAACTTAGACTTAAACGATTTCATTCTCTCCAGGACATTTTTCATTCTATTCTCTGCTTTAAACATAATACAATAATATACAATAATATACAATAATACAATAATACATGATCACTCATATTCTTAATAGTCCTAATACAAACATTTCAATCACATTTCAGTCGGTGCTACTTATGTTCCTCCTCCCATTTTATATTTTCTAGTCAAGTCAAGTCAGTTCAGTGCAAAATTGAACTTGTGCTGAAACTTTCAAAACAGCGGTTCTTCTATTTTTGTCATTATGTACTTTCTCTCTCTTTCTTTTTTCAGTGCATCGGAATGCTATGACACTCACAGTCTCAATTATTAGTTCCGGCCAATAGTTAATGCTTGTACAATTTCGTCTTGTAGTGATCATAGTGTTCTGGATATGATTTACATTTTTGCAGTTTCTCAGTTTCTCGTATAATGATTTAAAGTACTGATTCTATTGAGTTCAATTACGTACCTACACACAGATGTGCATGTTAGAGGTAATTTTGTGGGTCATGTTGTAGTAGTGTGTTCCGTGCCGAGTTTGTTGTTATAAGATATTCATGACAAGATGGTTGTGTTGTGTACATCTGTCATTTAGTTAATAGTTGTCTGGTTTCACGGATATCGTTTGTCGATATTCCTAGTTGATTTATTGGTTTGACATAATATATTAGATAACAAATGCCGTGGGGTGACGTGTGACGTGGGAATGTTTTTGTTTGGATTTGTACACAGTGTGGCACCAGTTTGATGATGAAAGGTGAAGTCTTTTCATTGTTCACCTCAGTAGCAGAACCAGGGGAACTATATTGTACACAAAAACTGTTACCGTTAGTTCACGAGTGTTGGTTCCACTCATGGGGGAAAAGTTTTAGTAATCTCTTTAGTTCTTCCCCTTCGTGTCAGCAACCCCTCCGTGTCAACATCAGTGTCAATAAGTTCTCCTTTAGTGTTCAACAAGCCTCTCCACGTCGCCAGCCTAGAGGAGACCTTAGTGATGATTGTGGGATGAGAGGATGGCGAGTACTTCGCATGTAGCCTCCGATCTTCCTCCTATGCCTGATCTCTCACATCTTACTGAAGAAGAAAAGCAGATCATTCAAAATGTGATGCTGCGTCAGCAACAAGAAGAAGCAAAAGAACATGAAATCGTGAGGTCAGTCGTCACAAAAAATTTAATCTTCAGCTTTCTCCCCGAAAATTTAACTTGTCTTTTCCTCCTTCCTTCCAGATGGATATTAGTTCCTACTTTCCCAAAATAACTATACACACTAAAAAGATTCTACATTTCAAATACTGTCGTTAACAATTTTAACCGAATTTTTTAAATAAAAATCAATTTTTTAGGTCTTTTTCAAGTATTTTTGTATTTAATTAAGACAAATTTGAAATGTGGGTTCTAAGATCTATAAATATTTTGAATAAAACTTACGAATGAAAATGTTGGAACATGTTGACTAAAAGAGTGATATTTTGCAGGCGGAAAGCGGACGAAGTGAAAGTGCTGGAGGAAACAATCAGACAAAGAAGTGAGCAGCAGAGGAAGGCGGGTGCCGGGCTTGATGCTACATGTCAGTTGTGCCTGAAAACAAAATTTGCTGATGGTGTGGGCCATGTGTGTGCATATTGTGGAGTGAGATGTTGTGCCCGTTGTGGAGGAAAAGTGACTCTTCGTTCTAATAAAGTCATTTGGGTTTGTATACTATGTCGAAAGAAACAGGAATTGCTCATCAAAACGGGCCAATGGATCAATACGCCTCTAGCGGCTTCCACGCCAGAAAAAGAAAATCGTGGACCTGGAGCCGCTGGAAATGGGATGGGGATGAGCAGCAGTTCATCGAGTCGTTTCCCTCCGCCTTTACAGCGGACTTCAAGTCTTCAGAACCAAGGGAGAGAGCTCCCGACTCCACAACTGAGAAGACAATACAGTCAAGAGAACCGGCCACCGCAGCCAATGGTTCCACATCATCATTTGACCCAACGGAGATCATCTTCCTCCGACCCTCCTGACTACTATCCACATCATTACAGAGACTATGAGCCCGACTATCATCACGCTCCTCCGCCACCACCCGCCCCGTCTCATCCCCCGCTTCCTCTTCAAGGAATTCACATGCCTCATCCACACCAACAACACTCAATGGGTCATGGGCCTCATTCTGCCAAACCACCTTCATTAGCGCCTGTTGATTGGCCTCCCTCGTCCTATGACCAACGTCAACATCAACATCCTCCTCAACAACATCCGCATCCTCATCCACAACATAAAATGTCGGCAACGTCGACGACGCAGCCACCGATACCGATGCACACTTCACATTCATCCTCCCAATCGCAGCAACCACATCATAGTCGAAGTGCGGGCACTTCTGGTAGTGGACAAAGATCACTGAGTTCGTCTGAGGAGGAACTGCGCTCCACGCCAGACTATACCTCAGGGGATGAGCTTGATCCAAGGATTCAACACTTGGGACAATCCGCTCATTTACAACAAACCTCAGTGTTTCTTCATCATAACAGTGGCGTGGTTGAGACAGGGGGATTGAGTTCCGTGATTCCTAACAAAGGTGCGTACGATGGTGCTAAAACTATTAGTGTTAGTAGTGGAACTAATTTAGGACCTGCCAGTGGTGTCACGACAAATTATCATCGTTATCACAATGCTCCACCGGAAAGGAGACGTGGCTACACTGATCGCCGCCAAAAGAAAACCGTTCGCTTCGACTCGGATGAATTTGGAGAGGGGGGTGGAGGTAACGATGAAGAGTGGTTTTCCTGGGATCAAGGCTCTGCAGAACGGCAGGGCTCACAAGACTCAACCACAAAAGACTCGGGTATTGACACATGCTCTAATTTCACTTCCAGTGAAGACTCCAATCGTGAACTTGTTCACACTAAGGTAATGTGTCTCAAGAAGAATCAAGAAATGACTGGAATTGACTTGAGTTGACCAACAACCTTGTCTTTCAGTATTAAAATTCTATGAGAGTTCTAATGCATTTGTTTAAATTCGCTTTGAACCTTTTATATTTGTAGCACCCTGTGTCTTGGCGGCCAAATAGTGATGGAACCAAGCTGATTGGTCATATGATTCTTAAGAAAGATCTTCGTGACGGTCATGGTTCCTCGGCACATATCTTGGGACTAAAAGTGAAAGGACAAGTTCTAGAAGGGGGTCGCTACGCTGCGATTATAGATAAAGTTAAAAAAGGATCCATAGCGGATCAGATAGGAAGAGTTCGACAAGGTGATGAAGTTCTCGAATGGAATGGCAGGTAGGTAGCTGTCCCGTTTGTCAAATTATATATTACCAAACCTTTTGAAAGATTAGCTCATTAGCTGGAGAAATCTTGTTATTCTCCTTGAACTGGAGAAATGCATAGAATAATTTCCTATGCCGACAGTTTCTAATTTCCATAACGGTGAAAGTGGAGAAAGTGAATGCAATGAAAGGACAAGAGAAGCTTTCCTTGTGATAATTGCAATAAAGTGAATGGGAAAGCAACAGGGTTCAAAGTTCAAAAGTACTGGATAAATGATTTTCTTGTTGATTTCAGGACGCTAGCGGACAAGACATTCGATGAAGTGCATGAAATAATATCAGACTCAAAATTAGATACCCAAGTGGAGTTAGTGGTGTCGAGACCAAACATTATGGCTGGGAGTTCGAGTAGCGTCACCCCTGGTACATCAACTGCAAAGAGCTACCTCAGTATTCGTAAAGACTACAGGAGACCAAGTGTGACTGTGACTAGCCCAACTTCCCCAGATCCACCCAGACCAGCTCGATTCGGACCAGTACAGCAGGGGAAAATACAACTTAAAATTTGGTTTGACCCCGTTGGTCACCAGCTGATTGTCACTGTTCTGAGTGGGTGTGACTTAACCTCTAGACATGTTCTCCCAAGTCCCTACGCCAAATTGTGCCTCCTTCCTGACCGAAGGTAAGTTTCTGTTTCTGTCCAAATTACAAACTTATGGTCACTTTAATTTGTTGAGAACAATTTCTAAGTGTGTAAATACTAAAGTATGATACGTAGTGAGAAATGGAAGCGAAGAACTCGGACAATTCAGCAAACGCGTGACCCGCGTTGGAATCAAACCTGTGTGTTCGCTCCAATCCGCCTGGCCGAAGTACGAAGTCGAATATTACAGGTATCCATTTGGGACTGTGATCGATCTTCGGGAACTGACTACCTGGGTGAGGCTTCCATCGAACTCTCTACAAACCCTTTAGATGACGAACCTGAGTGGCACTTCCTCACTTGGGATGTAAGCACAGATATTTAACACTAAAAGAAATAAAAGCCAACCTGCTAAATACGTAAAGATACATCCACAAACTATTATTATATTGTAGCAGCTACACTCGTTCCATAAAGTCTTATTGTATTGTTATGTTAAAGCTTTACGTGCAGTTGTAATACTCTGTAACACCGCTTTCCTGTAATAACTGCTAGCATTTAAGAAAACGAGCTCGTTTCTCATCATTGAATTATTTATACTCTTCTCTAGCGGAAGTCGAGCTTGTACTTAGACACCGAAACAGCGCCGATGATGGCACCTACGACGGAACACCTGTCACCCCCCAGTACTACTTCCCGTCTCTCGGATTCTGATACTTCCGAGTTTGATTACGAGAGACGTCTTGAAATTGCTTCCATTTCCAGTTCCTCTAGGTAAAGCACTTTCGCTAATCTGTGATGGATGATATTCAACTATTCCAGATTTCTATGACGTCATTTATGAACAAAACTACAACATTTCCCCTTTCTCTTTTATGATAGCAGTAGTAATACCTCCCTAAAGAACAATTCAGATTGCAAACTATTCAAATTGCATTAATAGTAAATGCACAAGTACTTAATTGCATGCGAATGGACTACGAAGTTAATTATGCGACAGTATATTGTGTAATCAGATTGGAGACTGGAGATAGATTTATTACATTTCTTTTTTGATTTGTTTAGTCCACCACCGGATGACTTGGCCGTGGAACGAAAATCACGTCGTGATTTGAGTCCATTAAGTCGACGGATGGCCTCTGATCCAGATTCATACTCACATACACAAAACCGGGAACCTTTAGCTCCAAGCAGACGTTCCCTCTCCGCCACATCACAATTTCGCTCTAAGAGTCCTCCACGACGATCATTTTCTCCAACAAGACACGAACCGAATGACTTTGCTGGACCACATCCGCCAAGAACTCATCGTTCTGCCACGGTGACTCCTCAAGGCTCTCCTAAAAAACGTCAACTGCCTGTTGTTCCGCCTGCGAGAGAGAGACTGTCACAGGTTACTATTATCAAATACCATAATATTACGTAGACTCGTGCGGATCACTCCCTTCCTATATCTTTGTGTATTTATGTACATCACAACCGAGAAAGTTGTTATGGAATAATTGTGCAAAAGTGATGATATGGAACTGTGTGGATTTTGCAGGACATTGAAGAGCGTGCTCGGGTGATGAAAGCAAGAATGCGGTCGTCCCTGTCTGCCTCATCATCGTATTCTTCCAGGGTTCAAAGTATTGATAACGAAGGGTCTGTAAGATCTAACAGAGGCTTGTCGCCTGATCGCGAATGGGCAGATTCTGATCTAGAAAGTGTCACCAGTGCCTTCTCAACACAGAGTGAAAATCCAAACAGGCTTAGGTAAGTCAATACGTTTGTCAAAAAATAATATTCACAGCCAAGCCAGCTAGCAGCTCACTGCCTCAGTGCTATGCCATGCCTCCCGCAATTTGGCATATTGAATTATAAATATACATTAAAGCAGTGCAGCTCACAGCTACAGCTCTGCATGGTGTTGTTGATGAGTGACATGAGATGACTATGAGAAACTTCAGCCAAGGCATGTTCTCTCTTGTAACTTTAGGGACAGATCGCACCTCTCACTAGACTTGAGTCATATTCGCCCAGAAGATTCTCTCTGTAGGCATCAGCATGACCAAAATATTGCTCACAATCAGAATAGCAGTAGATATAACGTATACTTTAGTAGTAACATTAATTCTATAGATAGTCCTACTGTAACAATGCCTTTGCTCAGCAGTCCTCCCTGTCGACAGAGAAATTACCCAAACTCTGGTTTTAGTGATCATGGTGCTCGTTGTGAAACTACTAGTAGTTTTAGTGGTATTAAAAAGGGTTGGACCATCTTCGAATCCCATTTTGACCCCAGAGGCTCCAACCCTGCTGTAACTAGCAGTAAAACTAGATCCGTCCAGGATGGAGCTTTTCGCACTGTACGTAAACTTAGTCAAGACCTCTCGGCCACAATTGACTCGATCAAGGACATCATCCATGAAGTGCGGCATCAACTGATCCACACTAAAACGACTGATTCTTGGGCCAATATCCCCGCAATGATTCGCTCATCCGAATACAATCATTTACCCGACACTTCCATAGGCTACTACAATTACCCCCGAACCCGGAGAAAGTGTCCGGCCACTCCCACCACCAATCCACTTGCGATTCGTGAAGGCACTGCTGTTTATAGCAACGCTAACAATGCTAAAGATTATAATACTATTATGTCTCACACCACGGAGGGTGGTGGCTACTCTCAAAGAGTCAGTGCCCGAGACTATTCGGGAACTAAAGGATGGACGAATGATTGTCAACTTGTGGCTGAGAGAGATTATTGTAATAGTGTTGTAAATGCAAAGATAAGCGTAGAAAGTGCTGAGATAGTTGATTCAGTTGGCAGTAAGACTGCTGATACTTCTTCTACTTGCAGTAGGAGTAATATTATTATGCCTAAGAACAGTTCCACAAGTGGAATGTCGATGCCAGTGCTCAAGCCAATAATTAGCATCAGTAGTGTGATGAGTGATGATGATGATGATGATGCTCAGTCGGATATTGGTAGCAATAGTAATGCTAGCAGTAGTGAAAACGCCCAACTTCTTGCTAATACTACAGAAGGTTCTGTGAGAAAATCGAATAAGACTGACAAGTACCGTGATAGAACAAGTAAACTAGTTTGTAGTCGTGGCACTCATAGTAATAGTAGGGATAGTGGAAGTAGTAGCAACAGTAATGGTAATAGCAATGACTCTCAACAAGCATGTAGTCGTAGTATACTAGATAATAGTAATAATAGTTGTAAGAGCAAAGCCGGAGCATCTGCAAGTAATAAGCCGAAAGCTAAAGCTTCTCGTACACTCAAATCGTGTAAAGGGACAAGTGCTAAAGCAAGTAGTGATGGTGATTGTAGCCCTGATGGTAATTGTAGTGAGTATACCTTGCGGCATCCCAAACGAAGCCTGGGCACCAGAAGTTTGTCGTCGGATACAGCCCCGGAGGAAAAAGCTGGTACGTCAACTCTTTCTATCAACTTTCTCTTTACCTATCCAATATCTATCTCTATATCTCGATCTATACACACACACTACGAACACATAGTGCCAATACGTCGATTCATAAATACTTATACATATGGATATTTTATCCTACACTAACATTATTATCCGTATCATCCTCTATATAACTCTAAGTACATATGTGTAGAAATATAACTCCGTGTGTCACGTCCAATGCAAACCTCTGCCTTATGGCATAGCAGTAGGAGCGTGTTGTGTAAATGTGTGTGTAGGTACGTCAATACGTCCGTAGGTTACGTTTACGTTATTACTATAGGCACCTACCTTAAAGTCTATAGCTACAGGCTGGAATATATTGCTAGGAAAGAGTTTTAGGAGTTTAGTTCACTGTCAATCGGCATCAGATAGCCAAAAGCTACAAAAGTGCAGCCTGCAGAAAATTACAGTGTGATGTTATTAGGATTTTTATCGTATACGCACATATTGTCATGTGTCATGATCAGCATCATAACACTTTCACTACAGATTTCCAATACTACAATTTGATGGTAGAAATTAGATACAAATTACTAAATGTAAGTAAGAAAGATACCTGTATGAGGTTGTATGTAATTCGAATAGGACTTGGTGAGGTGAATAATAATGAAAGAGAAAATTCAAAATTTTCTTTTTGTTTATTCTCTCGCGTTTTGGTTGGCTTGTGGCAATTTATCACATTTATTATTACCTGTATGTCTATTCTCTCTAAATGTGCAATAGTATTTAACAGATTTAGCTGTAGTGAAGCCATTACTATTATTATTCAATATTATTAACTTAGGTTGATACTTTAATAATCAATATTAGTCAATTTTAGTATTTATTGTTACACTTGCTGCAATTTCTGTCAGCTATATTTCCTATTAAGTATGTCAGTATTTATGTGTACGTTATTTTGTTCCAACGGTGAATGCAGCTATAGCTATGTTATGAATTTTTGCTAATTTTTTCCTCATTATTTATTGTGTAATGGTCAGGTATTTAAATTAGAGTACTACAACCCAACTTTCGCCAAATTGAGATGAGCCAATAATCAGTTAAGTTTACTATTAATTAACCTGTAGGACAATTAAATTAGTAGAGATAGATTTTCAATCTCGGTATGGTATGAGCCTTCTGTGTAAATGCATTTATCTTCTTCCTTAAATGTATCTCTAATAATTTGTATTAGAAAGCTAGGAGAAAGTGAGTGCCAATTAAAGCGTGTAGAATTTAATAATAAGTCTTTAAAGCCAATGCAGTTTTTGTCTGTTCGTTTTTAATCCAAATATTTATTACCTCTCTCTGTCTAATTAATCGTTATTAGAGATTAGCTAGTTAAACTTAAATTAGTTTCAGATCTAATTGAACTTCTATGATACCCGTAGGTACTACTACTTTTAGCAATTACTTAGCCATTGTCACTTAGTTCTTTCACTTTAGAATTTAGTTAGAAAGTCTTAAGATTTACATTACTTAAAGTTAAACCTAATAATCGCGAGAAAGTATACAGCTACCAGCCAGCCCAAATCTATAGCTTTTGTAGATAGAGATGATGGAATGTTGAAGCTGAATTGTTGGTTTTGCAGACGGTAGTTTGAGTGACACGGCTGTCAATTTGACGCCGGGTAGTTTAGAGCGACCAAGAGGTCACCGAATGGGAACAGGTCCACAACGACTGATGGCACAAAACATGACTGGTGGTTTGGGCAAAAAGTCGAGCTCTACGTCGCAACTGTCAGCAACGGGTACGGGTTTGGCTTTCATTTTATCCGCTTGCAGCCATATTTTATTCTATTATTATTCCTTTAAAGTCCAGTCTTTCATTACTGTACTCTTAGTTAAGTTGTGATTTAAGTTTCACAAGTAACAATAACAATACACAGGTATATTACAAATATCGTAAAAAGATACTTAAACCTTTAGAGCTAATATCACTACGGCTCAATAATATTATCAGTTTCATATTTTCATTTAGACATTCAACTAATGACCTATGAGCTATCATTTTAGTTTAATCATATCATAGTTTGTTTCTGAATAACGATAAAATTACTATCATATAGGAGTTATATATCAGTAATAACAATAAGGTAACTGAAACAAATAATTCGGAAGAACATTATTATACAGTTCTTGATGAACGGATGAAATCTTACATAGGGTTTTATAGTTTCGGAATGAGAACAACATAATAAACTAACACTATAAGCAATTGAGATATTTTAAACTAAGAAAAGTACTTAAAAAGTGATTAAGAAAAATGATTAGAATGATACCTAATACATGAACTAAAACATTTCTACACAGTTTGAGTTAAGTTAAGGAAAAAGAAAGTTGAGAAATGATTTGGAGAATTAGTTAACTACACAGCGCTACTGTTGAAAAAAGTGTTGAAAATTTTGCGTGTAATGTTGGATGATAAAACTGGGTTTAGGACGAAAGAGACGCTTAGGTTTTGGTCGTAGCAAAGGTGGCATAGGAGTCCATCGGAGCGAGGAAGTTTTACCAGACGATCTCAGGCTGGCTGTGAGCCAACCCGGATCCTCCATCTCTTCCGAAGACATGTCCGCCTCTCAAGATACTTCCGACAGGTACATCCACGCTCCAATCCTACCGAGGCTTTGCCCATTGTTGTCCTTCTCCCAAGTCCTTCTCACGTAAACATACATCTCATCTCATCTCATAAATAAATCCATCATTTGCCTTCTCATGCCCTTCTTCTTCGCCTTGTCTTCCTCACAGTCCTCCGTATTTGTCTTGTAGCATCCACTTTACAAATACAACTCCTAATAACATCCTCAGTCCAGTCCAGCTACATCCACCAAACAGCTCCTCCGAAATCCCGTGCCCCTCCTGCCCCAACCCTATGCTCCTCTCTTCATATCACCATCTCATCTTTCATTTCATAAAGAGTCAAAGTCAAGAATCCATTAAGTTTTGTCATTGTCCTGGAGTGCAGTCCGTGTCCATAGACCATTAATTCCCAATCCCATGGTTCCTGCCTCTGTTCCTTTCCTCTTACATCTTACAAGTCGTATCGTGTACATACATATGATACACACAATACCTTCCGTTCCAAACCAATCTCCAGTCTCCTGCTCCACTATCTCTTATTATTCCTCCACCACATGTATATCCTCCTCCTGCTATACTCCTCCTTGTACGAACTTACATTCTATATCCCACAACACCACAACTGAATATCATTTCAGTCCAGCCAGACCAGACGAGAGCATCTTCGTTAAACAAAAACCTTTAGGTCTAATAGTGCATTGACATTGCATCGTTTCGTTGTGCTGGCAGTCCTAATCGACGACGACCACTACTCTGACTACGACTACTATGCATTATACCAATAACACTCCTAACTACTTATCAATGTATGAAACACTAAAAAAGTAGTAGCCAACAAGAATAAGGAGAGCTAGTTCTTCCACTGTGCTACTAATCTTTTAGTTATTGTAAGACGGAAAGCAAAACTACAAATCCTACATAATACTTATTGTGTGTGACGTAAATTGTTTATACACATGGAAGCTTGGAGCTTCGAGAAAGTTTATTTTCAGCCATTGGAAAATGGCATGGATTCTTGCTGATTGACTTGATTGACTCGATAGGGACGGATTGACGGATTGTAGAAAGAATTCTGACATAACATTCACATATAATAATAATAATAGCATTACTAATACTAATACACCATGTTTTACGTAAAATATGGCGCTATTTGTACACACAAACTAAACCATTGTAGTCTAAACATTTACGTAGATAAATGTTTCGTCCAAAAGTTGTCGTTTAGTTGCAATGTCTCTACAGTACAATGCATACACAAACTACTAACAATATTTAAGAGTAGTGTGTACTTTCTATATATCGCTGCTATGAATTGAGTACTGTCAGTCAGTGTCTTGTCGTGTCATGTTCATGTCTCGCTACATCAAGATGACAAAGTTTCAGCCAAAAACTATCGATAGATACAGCATTTATTCTTGTATTTGCAGTTGCATAGACTCTTCTTATACTCCTAGCTATTAATAGCTGTCTAATATCAACTGTGTGTATAAAGTAACTATAGTAGTACCACCCAGTCAAAAGATACACTATGTCTTGTATGTATTATGTATAGCAGCAGCGTGTAGCAGCAGTCAGTGTGTGTATACTTGTATTCTCTATGTCTGTGTAGGTTAATTATTTTACTATCTTTATTTCATTTTATCTGTACGTATTTTTGTCTGCAGATTGCATTCATATTACAAATACTAACACAATTATCGTACGTAGTGTACGTATGTTGACTAACATTATTCTTACATATTCTTAATGTTCTCGCATATTTTATGAAGTAACGTAACGTGATGTACTTATCAATAACTTAATTTCTCCTAGTATTTACTTAACTATTTAATTCGTATTGCTGCGGCCTTGATTATTATGTATTAACAATACAAAAGTGTCTTAAATTGAGGTGTACTACTATATAAACTTATTTACAAACGTATTCATGGTATTGTTTCTCCTTACAAGCAAGCTAATTGGTGCAAAACGTTTTTAGCAATTCGTAATTCGTACTCGTCGTCTATGCGCATAATTTTATACTTTCAAGCGCTTCTTTGTCATTTTGTATACAAATTTCAGTTCGTTTCGTTGAGTTTTCTATACATTTGTTGGCTAGTATTTTATGACTATGATATTTATGTATCATGATTTACAGTAATTTTATTTTCCTTGTGTTGAATTCCTATGTTGAGTTGAGTTTTGTTTCTTTAGCTCAGTTGGTATGTGTAATTAGTTTAGTAATATATTTTATGTATATATGTACTATGTATTAGTTTCAGAATTAGAAAGTAATGAGTAAAATAGTCTGTAGGTATTACTAGTTTTTTGTTTCTGCGAGGATAGCGGAGTATGAGTTAATTATTTATGACATTTCTCCTATTTTGAAAGATTCGGGAAGATGATTAGTATTTATTATTAGGAGCTGGTATTGTTTTGTACTGATTATTAGTACCATTGATATAATTGATTACGTTTAGTGTCTTTGTCGATATTTGATTATGCTTTGATGTAGCCACGTTAAGTTCTATACGTTGTTCATTGACTTTGACTGCAAATTGCAATTTGGAATCTATTGACTCGGTGAGCTTAGATGGAGGTGCTGCGCCGAGACGTTTGGTGAAACAGACTTCAAAGGAGTCCACTGACGGAAGTCTTAATTCCATTTCTTCGGAAGGATCAACGTGAGACTTTCATCAACCATCATAAATGTCATGTCATAATGACGTTATGAATGAAATGAATGTTTCTCTTGCATGCTTGCCTTCTTTGTCTGAAATCTCAAATTATACTTACCATGCAGTTAGAGTCACAAATCAAATGCTATGCAATCTCCATTGCTGCTCTCAAAGTACCAGCCTAGCCTGGCATCTTAAAACCTCAAACCCACCATACAAATCACTCTTCCAAATGCAATCCGTTTCACATTATACCAATAATAATAATACTCAATTACTATATACTTTACCTAAATAGTTCATCTCTTAAAAAGCATAATATTCTTTCAGTATTCAGTATTTAGAATTTAGATGTAGTTCTTTTTAGATTAATGAAGGTTGACATGAGCCCTGGTCTAGAAAGTTATTTATATGTTCTTTCCCTATATCAAATCAAGTTCAACATGTTTATAAAAATATTAAACAATAACTATCAAGGATTTGGAAGCAGGTTTTATAAAAAAAATTGAAAACAAAATGTTGAGCTTAATTACGATTTAAAGCGCAGTAAAAATGAAACACTGGCGTAGCTAGAGGATGCGCAAGGGTGTAATTGCCCAGTTTCCTCCGAAGTCCTTAAAAGTAAACAAAATCGCAAAATTTTTTGCGCTACGCGCAGAAAATCTATATCTTATTGTGAGTTTACCCCCTCCGAAATCAAATCCTGGCTACGCCTACGATTTGAAATATAATATTTTTGATAGGGCAGATTTTTCTAGTAGTTGTATGTAGGTATATCTGTAGGTATTTTACTTTGGAAGTAAAATATAGTAGGAGACACAGCAAGGAACTATGTATGTACTATGTACTAATAGTAATGTAGCATAGTGTTTCCTGGAGAATGACATTCTCTGGAGAAAGTGGAGTGCATCAACTGCGTGCAGAGCTGATGGTTATTATTAGTTTAGTGAATTCTGGATGCATAGACGCTGTGGGTGTTTTGTGTCACTGATTTTGTGTTGTTTGCGTTTGTGTGTGGTCTGTCGTTTGTCGTGTACTCTGTAATTGTGCTGATGAGTTTTTTGGTCTGTAATTTTGTGTTGTCTTGTTTTTGTGTTGAGTGTTGTTGTTTGTACATCATTACTTGTGTGTACAATAATAACTCGCATTCAATCTTGTCCTTGATTTCCTCTAAAACGCTAACTTACAAAACATACCTCTATACTTACTTGATTTTCACCATTCAATGTGCATTGATTGAGCATTAAACTTGAACCGCAAAGGACATATTATCATTACTACTTAAATTATCTTAAAATATCTCTCTACCTTAATATCTATACGTTTGAAAAACCTGAAAGTTACTCTATACTAGAAAACAAGCACTGATGATATGACTCTTGTTTCGGACTGTTCTTGCAACTTTTTCCTTTACAAATTCTTATCTGTTTTGCAATGTACCGTTTCTACCATTGATATTCTCATAGACTGTATAATTTTCTTTTCCGTCAAAACTTTCCATCTCACTCTCTATCTCTCTCTCTCTCTCTGATTTTTAGAAATATTACTTCACACACTATCTCTCTCTCTCTCTATCTCTCTATCATTGTACTCTACCCAAATCATCACAACCCACAACTCATTTCTCTCATTGTATAAATCCTTAATACTTCACCTCTAAACTTTCGCCAACAATTCCCCTCATTCTACATTCTATTAAATGAAGCGAGCTTTAAGCTCTTCCTTACTCTCTGTCTGTCTGTCTGTCTGTTGTCTGTCTCTCTATATATCTATCACTTGTATACCCCACATGTATCTCTCTCTCTCTCTGAACTAAATGTACTTCTTACCGTTCACCCACTCTCTCTCTCTCTGTCTCTGTACACCAAAACTTATATGTAATACTGACTTCTCTATTTATAACTCACCAACCACCAAATATCTACCAATTGACTCAAGCTGGCCTGGCCTGAACAAAAATCTTAACCCATAACCTTATTTCTCTCTCTCTCTCTCTCTGTCATTTTTCTTTCTCTATTTCATACTTTTACCAAATTAAAAATCTCTCTCTTTCTCTGTCTCATTACCACTCACTTGTGTTTCTGTGCGGTTATCTTTCACTGTATCCCCTACTGGATAATTACATTGCTCCTGATGTATTCACTCGTATTTACATTCATATTCTACTACTAGTATACTAGTTCCACTCTACCCTTTTCTTTTTGTTCTATCATGTTTTGTATATTTTGTTTTGTACGTTATGTCATCTCACCGTTTTTTTCTTCTTACTTACTTACTTACTTACCCTTGCGTCAGTTTGTGGAGACCTTTTATCAAATCTATGTGTATCACTGCCCTTTGTGTTAATGTCACTGTATCATTCCTTCATTATTGTGAATATACTTTCTTAGTTGAATACTTCCTATTCATAGATGAGCTGCCACTTTTCTTTTCTAGTTTTTTGTTTTGGAGAGCAAGTGCTCGCAAAAGATGTGATTGTTCCATCCTTGTATTTTTGTATCTATCTATATACTTTTACATATATAGAGAAAGAGCTAGAGATTTTTGAGTAGATCTGAGCTAATGGAATTTTTTCATGTGTGGCGATTAAAGTAGCTGGGTGCCTCGTTTGACCGGTGCGGGCGAGAGCGGCCACATCACCGACTTTATCGAAGGATTGGGACCTGGCCAACTAGTTGGTAGACAAGTATTAGCATCACCTTCGCTAGGTGATATTCAGCTCAGTCTATGTGATCGCAGAGGGAATCTCGAAGTCGAAGTTATTAGAGCCAGAGGTCTTCAGGCCAAGACCGGATCTAAAGTATGTTCCCATTTTTCATTTAAATCCAAATTACTTGCCTATAATTTAAAGAAAATTATAAAGATGCTTGAAAACTACGTTTAGTACACTTGGATGTTTCATTTACTTTTTTTGCTAGGTTACTCCTGCGCCTTACGTCAAAGTCTACCTTGTGAAGGGTAAACGTTGTGTGGCCAAAGCCAAAACAGGGATTGCCAGAAAAACATTAGATCCGCTGTATCAGCAGCAACTAACGTTCCACGAAAGATATCAAGGCTGTATACTTCAGGTTAATATTGTTTTTAATGCACATGAGTTGAATATTTCTTTCACAAGTGGTATTCTTAAATGTGTGTTTAATTTGTGTAGGTGACGGTATGGGGAGACTATGGACGGATAGAAGGAAGAAAAGTGTTCATGGGAGTTGCGCAAATCATGTTGGATGATTTGGACCTGTCCAACATTGTCATCGGGTGGTATAAACTCTTCGGAACTTCCTCTCTAGTAAGAAAGCTTAAAATCAGGATACATACTTTCTCCCGGGTGAAATAAAGAGAAATGATTTAACTTGTCGTTTTTGTGGATTGCAGGTATAGCAGGGTGCTGATTTTGCTTTGGGTTAAAGAAAATACCGTATGTGACGAAGACAAGAAGATTGAAATGAAAGTTGACTGGAAATTGGACAGGAAAGTGTGTGGTGGTGGCGTTTTAGCGATTCCTCCGTAGCAGATCGAAGCAGCCGATGAAATTACATTACAATGTACTTACAATTAGATGCATACCTGCATAGCGTACACACATACCCTAAATATACTACAGTACAGTAACAGTGCTACTCTAATAGATACAGTTCAGATACATACTACATGCATTACCATAGTTAATCCATTGTAAATTAGATGTACACATTACCTAACTAAAGTAGAGATACAACTACAAACCAAACAAACTCATTGGCCAATTGCAGATTAAAACTCGCGTGATGCTCAATCATTCCGGAAAGTACCTCATGTAAAACCAAGTATATAAAACTACTGACCATTCCTAGTCCTATATTATATGTACATTAGCAAAACTACCAATTACATTATATTACATCGCATTTAATCCGATCTCCATTTGAGCATGTTCAATTACTGTTACATTCATTAGGTTAAACTATATAAGCGTACGAAAGAAATCGGATGGAAAGAAACCGATAATTATTCATCTGCCGGCAAGATGTCCGAGTCCAATTATTCAAGTATTCCAATTAGGAACTCCTTTAAAAATTAAAAATATTATAAAACACCCTATACAATTATTCCTATCAAGTAAATCCTTTTACCTACATATAACCAACATAAGCCTACATTACATACATACATTACATAAATTATTACTAATAAACAAGGCAAGTTACCAAACATCATATCTCAGAAACATAGGTATTAATACATGTAAACATAAATATGTGAACGAGTGACTAGAACCATAATACAATATACTGAAGCCAGTTAATAAACTACGACTACTACGTGTGTCACGGCCAACATACGTCTTTTGGATACTTATAAGCAAATTAACATTAATTAAATGTAATTATCAAGTAGCCAAATACTTATTGAATAATATCAACACATTTTTCGTTTTCACAGTATCGATCATGTATTCTGCTTATTTGTTCCTTCCTTCATTTCCAAAGGAAAGATTTATTTGTCACCACAATCCTTTTCACCCGAATCATTCAGAAATATCATACATACATATAAGTATATAAAGACATGTCATCGTATTAATCTCTAGTCTAGCCCTAAATATGTGATTCATTCGTCAATTTCATTCTCTTTTAACCAGCCTTACTTCTTTCAATTACAATTAATGCACACGATCTTTTTCATAATAAACCTCAGGTTGATATTGTATTGTTAGTTCGGCAAAAATTAGATTTTGTAACATTTGTATGTTGAATTTGATTTAGGAAAGTGTTTGTGAAATCGTATGTGAACCGTGACACTGGCTAGTAAAGTAATTGTATAATAATCACTGCTTAGGAATGTTACATGTTGCATCACAGAGGAATGCTGAAAATTCCATTGAATTCTTTGTATAGTTTGCATATGATTGATGAGTAGGGTGAAACAATGAGGAGATCTGTTTAAATTGGCTAGACGGTATGTACGGAGAAAGTTTTGTCCATCTTTGTAGGCGTATGGATAGGTATAGACAGAAATGAGCAAAAAACACAGCAAGATTGGGATGGACATACATCAAAGAGTGACAAGTTGAAGGCACAGGCATGTAACGCGGAACCAAAGCACACTAACTAACTACTAAAATGACTAGTAAAGACAAGACGTGAGACACTACGCGAGTAAAAATTCTAAAATTAGTAAAGGAGTTGCAATGAACAGGAAAGACATTTGAAGAGTATCGTAACATAATGGTAAGGTAATTAACGTAAAGTAACGTAAAACTAAAATAATCTTGTATAACATACCGTGTAAACTTATACCTATCAAAAATTAACACAACTATATAGGTCGTCTGTGTACATAGGAGATACATACAACAATTCCATTTTACAAACAAGGCGACACGAGCGTCAAGTTGACTACTAAAAAACGAAGAGAATTTTCTATATAGTCCCATCATCCAAGTTATATAAAAAACACAACTGCAACAAAGAATACCTTCAAAAAATCTCCTACATAAATAACTAACAATCTAACTAAACCTAAATAAAACCAATACTATATAAACATACAATACAACTAACTGATAAAAAACAACAACCAACATTTTGAAGTCTACATAATACAAGATAAAACTACTTAAAAACTACATAGTGAAAGTAAAAGTAAAAGCCCTTTGCATAATAGCTGATTTTCTAACGCTTTCTGATAATGACATAAACCATACATCTAATACATACCTAAAAATTACCATAAACAACTAACTTCAGTATGTAAAACTAAATAAACTTACTAATTATGTACTACGATGTTAAAAATGACTAAAATACTAAACTGGAGGAGGAATAAAGGATGCTGAGGAGGAGAACATAAATAGACGTAGCTAATATGTCGGGAGGGAGGGCGGGCGGGAGGGGCAGAGGAGAAAGGAACACTAAAAAGTAACACTAACTAACTAATAACTAACTAAAAAACACGGAAGATTGTTAGGTACTGTACTGTGTACTGGAACGTATAAGGAATCTATCTATAAAGCGTAAATGTACCCTGTATTATAAATAATATATTGATTTAATTACGTAAAAACTAAGGCTAAGGACGACGCGAGACAAGACAATGGTATTACAATTACATTAATTAATTGATTTGTACTGTATAATAATTACATACTGATACTAAGATAAATGAATACTATAAATACGATTGTACATGATATATTGTGTGTATTACATACCATGACCTATCTAGTTGATAAAGAATACACTACGTATTAAACTACAAATATTAGTCTTACTAAATATGATCTATCTATACATAATACATACATAAATATATAATTACTACAAAATGATCCAAATCCAAGCCCATGATAAAGATACTGATATTATATTATTACTACTATACCTATACTCATATATTATACAGTTTTTTATTCATTATCCTTAAACCATACCTTCAAAATATTATTTAGAAGTATCGCATTGTACTATGAACTATGAACTATGAACTACTATACTGACATTTAATTGAATTACAAGTGAGTTTGTAAAAGGAGGACGGGGAAAAGATATAAGGATGATGTTGATATTGAATATGTGTGTAATTTATTATTGATGATGATATGATAATGTTGATGAGCGCAAAATAATCTTAACTTTTATTAGATACATACTAGTAGGTAGTTACAACGTTGTAAAGTGTTATATACAGATGATGATGATGATGGGCAGGTAATTATGTATTTAGGAGGTTTGTAGCGTATGTTGTACAAGTAGAGTTAGAAAGTACGGTTAGAAATAGTTTGCAGGCATATTATATATACTCTATATATGTATGTACATAGGGGGAAGTATTTGTAAGTGTAAATGTATGGGGAAATGAGATAAGTCATTATTGTGCATGGAAGACATTTTCATTGTAAAGTAATGTACTTATGTATTACTACATAGCTTTTAGTGAGCAAGACACACAATATGAATAATTTATATCGTATAAACAAATACTGTACACTATGTAGAGCTAGACTCATGAACATCATACATAACCACACTAGAGTTAAGTGACTAGAGTTAAAGACAGTGCATCGACTAGTGTAGGTTGTAGCGGCTAGTGTAGACCAGTGTATGACTAGACTAAGATTATTAGTGCAATATGAGCCAATAGTCAAAGATATTGTAGTGTACTTACTAGTATCCCGGTTCTAGTAGTAGTAGCTAAATACAAATCAGTCAAACCAAAAACCAATACCAAATCATTCCTGTGTGAAACGAAAGGAAAATGAAAGAAAACTCGTGCAAACTGTATCAGCAGCACTTTGGACTTGTCATTTTATGTAAACGTTTATCATTAGCTAAAATTAAATTCTCTATTGTGAACGCAAACTATAACGAGAAAAACAACTTGTTACAATTTATTATTAATGCCTCTAATATAATAACGTTCATTATTAAATTGATTTTAGATTATACTGAGTTACTCATTCTCATCAAAACTCATACATACTTTACCAAAACTCTGCCTGTGTCAGCTATAGACATAAATAGGCATGTATCAATCATGTATGTAGTCAAAATAAGCAAAAAATCTTTGTAGGTCCATCTTAATCATTGTAGTTGTAATTACCCTTTACGTAATTTTAATTAAATCCCTACCTACAGACATACCATTTCCTTTTCTCCAGAAATTCTTATGTAATTTAAGTCGCATTCATATAATTGCCATGATTTAAAGAAACAGATAAGCATAATCTTGGCCGTATCCAGAAATCGATTTTGGGATAAGCAAAATATATTTCGGGGAGGGCAAAATGCCCATAAAAGAGGTTTGGGATTTCGGGGGAGGTTATTGCTTCCTTGCCCACCCACTGAATACGGCTATGAGCATTATATTATTTCATGGAGAAAGGCGGTGAAAGTTTAGTGAAATCACTTTCACTGTGCTGACATATTTTAGTCTTCAAAATATAGCACACGAAACAATTTGCTGGGTTTAATTACAATGCTATAAAAAATGCCTAATTAATCAGGAATTTTTAATTTTATGTGTAAAGAATCAGGATGTTTGTCATAATAAAATAGTGTGCATAAAGCCAGTAAATATCTCTTTTATGTCATTCTAAAAGAAAGGGTAAATAGAAGAACTGAATGCAATAACTCGTTCATTCTATCTCGACTAATAATGCACAGGTAGGTGCGTGATAAGATTAATAATTACATATTTTTACTCATTCGTTGAGTTTACAATGTTCAACAATGATTTATGTTTTATTATTTAACCTTGTGTCCAAAACCATTAACATTCATTTAGTTAAATCACAGCACTCAAGGCTAATCATAATTAATTTAGTGTCAATGTAGGCAAAAATATTACGATATTATATTTACAAATAATCCTTTTAAGCTTTCACAATTCGTGATTTAATTCCATACACTGCAACAGATTCTTCTGCCTTTTCATCGTAATCAGCCCAGTCAGTATCCGTGAAATCGACGTTATTAAACACGGTGGTAGAGTTTAAAGCTTTAACAGTCCATCCAACCTGCAGTCAAAATCGTCAGAAATTAAAATTAATGATGGTTTGGTATGATTAACAATTAAATTCGATTAAATATGAGAATATATAATTGATTCTATATACGTACACGAAAATCGAAGTTTAATACATCGACCCCTCTCACTTCAAAGGTGACAATGGGTTGAAAATTTTCTTCCTTATCTTCGTCAAACACATAGGGTTTAATGGAATCCTCCAAGATGACCAAAGAAACTTCTCGTTGACACCCTTTGCATTTTGCCTTCATGTGGACATCGGAACGACCAGTTCTTCCAGTATGGGTTTCATTCAGACTTACATATTGCCATTTATCAGCTGTTTCCCCACAATTACTACATTGTGTTTTGATGTAATAACGAAAATCTGGTCCACAAACTGCAATTTCTTTAATATTTTCTAATTTTGCACTTATTTCCAGGCTAATTTTTACCATTGTGAGAGATTTTGCAAATGAGCTGTCTAAAGTAAAAAATAAAGTTTACAATTGGTTTACAGAATGAACTCTGCAATATGAACTACCATAAAGAAGTATTCAAAAACTGAGGATTTTGTCTCTAATCTAATAAACAGCAAAAATTCGGAAATCGGAACAAAAACAAACACGCAATCTGACTGAACGAAAGGACGAGATGAAGTCAAATGAAATTCACGTGGTAGATTTTTGGTCGAGTGCAGTACAGTCTGCAAAGCAGTGTATCTGATTCTGCGAGTGAGACTGAGACTACTTTATGCATTTATCGCGTTATTGTGTTTGTAGCTTGTACAAAGTACAAATAATAATATTTATTATATACATATTATACATAATATTCTATGTCACTTCATCACTTCCGGTTTCTGTCCCAATGCCATGTGCCCAATGTCATGTGCCATGAGTAGCCAGTCAACTAGTGATGGCAAGTTAAACTTAAAGAAGAAATTGAAGCCCCTTTCTATGTTTGCGTAAGTTTCGGTTTCGCACAGAGTAAAGGGTTATTTTATTGTTTCTTTTTTATTCTTGAGATAATATACAATGCTAATTACTTTTGAACCGATTACAATTCTGATATAAATTAGAAGCAGTTTACTTATTGTAAAGAGGGTGTAATACAATGAGATCATAATAACGGTAGAAAAAAGTTTGCTTAATTTTAATTACCATTATCTAAATCAACATTACTTGTAGACTTAAAGAAAAACTGGATTTGTAATGAGAACCTTTACTGTTTCATTCCCCAACAACTATTCGACACACACCTGAATGAAGAATTAAGAAACTCTTTGTAATTAAATCAAGACTTTTGTATGATATAAAATATCAACACTAGCTTAAAGCTAACCGTAAAGTTTAAAGGCCATAGTACATGCTAAAACACGGCAATTAGTCCGAATCTTCTGACGTTGAACTGTCCATGTCCAGTGGCAAACCAAACTTGTCCAATTGAGGAGCAAAAGGGTCTTTGCCTTCGTTTTCTGAGTCGATCAAATCATCATCATTACTTGATGCGATTTTGGATTTTCTTTCTTGCGCTTCAACTAAAGCATTGCAGGCTTTGAGAGCAAGTACGTCACGGCTAAGGGGCTTGACCTTTATAATTCTCGATTCGTAAAACTTAATAACCATTTGAGGAAATAGTGACTGAAACGCTCTAGCATTCACGATGGAAGAATTTTTTGCATTTACTTCTTCTTCTACATCGGAATCATTAGCATCCTTCTTCCACTGAACAACATACATCAGTAGTCCATCAACTACTGTCACGTGAATTAGCCTTTTTGGTTTTCGGTCCCTTGGAATCATTGTGACGATGTCATATTCCTATAAAAAACAAAATCATACCCTTTATGGTTGAATTACGATCGCGGGGCTTCGAACAATTTTAGCTTAGAAAGCACATTTTACTTAAAACATTTTTGGAATATGCAACAAAGATCCGCACTAACTTATACTAAAGTAAAATCAAAATCATAACGACCCAGCAGGCTATTTGTGATAATGTGATTGTTAATTGTACATAATATGCATATATATCTGATATATGACTGGCTGGATAGTTAATGTAAAAATTATTTTTATTTTAACCTGTTTTTTGAGTTATTGTTGAAAACCAAAAAGAGTTCTACCTCTCTCCCGATTCCACTAACTGAAAATTGGTTTAATATGCAACTTACAATGAAATTCCTGTCCTTTTCTAGTGCTACGGCTTCGTCGAAATCGGCGTCTATTTCTGATTTCTCCGGCGAAGATGTTGCTTCACTTGGACTTGAATCATACTGATTGGAATTGGAATTGGACCCACCTTGGAGTACTTCCGTTGGCTCACGTTTTCCAATCAAAGTCTTCATCATATTGCTACCTAAAATAAATTAAAAATTCATACATAAAAATACATTACTCACATTGTCTACACAAAAACATTTGAATAGAAATGGAATATTTAACTATTATGATTTTTTTTAATATTTGGGGAGGGCAAAATCATAGTATTAGTTTTACGAATGAAATGAGTCACGAACAAACCGCAAAATGAGGCAAAATTCAGGGGTTGAAACATTAAACTAACTAACAACTTTATGGCCAAACTACATCACTGGGTGTATTCAGGTCAAAACAAAGGCCATGTATGGTTGGCATTTTCCAATTTCCTAATTCCATTCCAACTCGTGCCGTGCTGTCTTAGCACTTATTAGCAGTCAGCAGTTCAGCACTTTCACTCAGCTCAGCAGAGACAGCTTTTACATAATAAATGCAGGCACTGCGTCACTGTGTAAATGTAAATCGTTAGCCAAAATCAAAATCGAAGAACTATTTATCAGTATGTGAAATATTTTTTTTTACATATACATATACCTCAACTAATTGTATTAATAAAAGAGCGTGTGGCCGTAACGTAACTAGAAATAATTGGACGTCCCTATGTAGAAACCGCATTACATGGACCAAAAAAATGATGTAATAATGTGCAACAAAATAGTGCAATACATGTTCCTATATTATGTCTGCACTTTTCTAGCAAAATAGCCCTCCCTTTTATTAAATATTCTCCTTTTGGGGTCCCCGGTTCATGAGCCGTATATATATAAGTGCTATTTATGCTATGCTTACAAGTTGGATGGAAGCTATCCGACATTAATCCGACTCCAAATTCTGGACAACGAACTTTTTATTTTCAGCAATTAATTTTAATCATGAAGATATTATTTATAAAAACATATATGTAATTATAGCCATAACCAAACACGCTCTGATGGTTGAAAAATATTTAAAAGATATTTCACTTCTCTATATTATATCTCTTTCACTTCACTAACAATCATAGTTTGTTTGTGCGTTAGTTAGTTAAATCCAACTTCAATTTTGGCTAACGATTTACATTCTGTAATCGACTCGAATACTCTTTTCCTTTCCCCATGTTTCATTAAATCAAAGTTGAATGAAACATGTGAGAAATGGAACTACGGACATTTACGGAAAAATAAGTATTTTTTGGGAATAAAAAAATCTTATTCCGTAACTTTCCGTATGGAAAAATTTGGAAAAATTACTTAACATGGCGGACAAATTGTTTTTTTAATCGTAATTTGCTCAAAGACATTACAATACATAATTATATAGAACTTTGTCAAGATTCAATTGAATTATTTTTTATTGCTATTCCTAAGAACAACATCGAATCCGTTAGGGTCCCCAGGCCACAACCCAATAGTTCCCATCCCATTCCCAATTATCGTTTGCGCAGATTCATATTATGAGCAATATTTTCACTTAGTTTTTTTAACTGTGCATTATTGCGCCACTTCTAGGCCAGCAAGCTTATGAAATTAGAATTTATTAGGTCAGTACTCAACTCAGTTTTTGCTCTGCATGAAATTAAAGCCTTATTAACTTATTATGTTACGTTGCATGTTGACATTAGAAGAACGAAGAGTAGAGTAGAGACATCATTTTTACCTGTGATTGTGAACAATTCAGTTTCAATTACACTGAAATAGACAAACATTTTAATCAAACCTACCCTAATTCAAGACCGTCAATCCGAAAATCCGAAGACACGCTTGTGCCGCTGGCTTACCAATAATGACCAAAACTTCTATCAAGCAAAGCTACGGAGACCTCACGACATCACGAGGTTGACTAAAAGCAGGATTCACAATCCAAATGGTGATTATGTAATTATGCTTTAAGTTTATGGGAAATGGAATTTTTTTGGAGTACCTGTATGAATAAAGTTAGCTAAAAATGTTATTATGCTTTACGTTTGTTGGGAGCGCAATCAAATTTTTTGGAGTATCTGTATGAATAAAGTTAGCTAAAAATGTAATTATGCTTTACGTTTGTTGGAAATTCCCAACACACCAATAATCTTACTCGTCATCATATGTAATTTATATGGGGCAACAATACTGCAGGTTTTAAGTATTTAAAAAGCTACGTTACAGTTACATCACAGAGCACACCCTGTTCGGTCCTTCAATTATTGGTCCAAAATGTATTATGCATCTTACAATCTTGAATTCAACACTTAAATGACCTTAACATTATAGTCAGTGCAGTCAGTCCTATATTGTTTCAGTCATAAAAATCAAAATTATTTTGCATTGCCTTACTCCAATCCAATCCATTCCAACCCGACTCGATGAATTATATCCAGATCTGAATTCTGATCGACCACGAAAGATGGACATAGCCATCTTGGATGAGACATTTGATAATTTTAATTTAGCGATACTCAAGACTTTTTTGAATAGACAAAAAAGAACGGTGAATAGAACTGCTTATCAAAATAATATTATTTTTTAATTACATGTTTTTATGGTCATACAAATGAATATGAGAGCTGCAAAACATTGAGCAAAGCATTTGATGGAGGCCTTGGCGGCATCCGATGTTCGATGTCCGACGTGATAAATCTCGGTGCGGTGTTATGTTTGCAAACTGACTTGTACTGATTGTGATTATTAATATAAATATAATATCACTGGAATAAAGTTCAGGAGGCAACGAGATCCCGCTGTCTAAATCCAGCCATAAAATTAATTACGAATTATTACAATTATATGATGATTGTGAATAATTTTACAAGATTGATCCTTAAATATAGTCCTTCATCCTTATCAAGACCTCTTTCTAAATTCAATGAAAAACGTTGTTATTGTTCCTCGTGCTCCAAACATGAGTTACTTCATCATCTATATTTTTAAGTTTGTATTTCTCTTTGAGAATTGAGATCTGGTATTCTTGTATTCCATATTCAGCTAACCTTTCCTCTCCCTGCTCCATGTGTTTTTAGAATTTACGGCCAAACAATAGAAAAAATGCTATTTTCAATTCGCCTGAGGGTATATTTGGTTTTACACAATTTCACAATTTTTGTACTATTTTGTAGTGATACGTCCAGTAAAGTAAACACTGTACGCATCATTACAAAAAGTGTGGAATTGTCTAAAACCAAATCTCAGGCGAATTGAAAATAGAATTTCATAGCTGAAGGAGCTGATAAGAAGGATTAAGAGAAATGTTAGTTTATTTCTACTATTGACTATCAACTATATGCAAGGGTCATATTATATTTGTTTCTTTTCTAATTAATAGAAGCAAAACCGGACGTCCACCTCGAAATGGTCGAGTCGAAACAAAACTATTACGCCAGAACTATTGGAATTAGGACAATTAGGAGTAAGAAAAGACGAGAAATTCCTGTTAAGGAATTACAACGAATCCGGAACCACTGGAAGGTAAATAATTTTAATATCCTAATTTAAATTAATATCCATCAGTCGCATCGAAATAAACGACTCCCAAAGCCAGGTAGTCGTCCGTTTCCATGAAATATTGTTGTTGTAATTCTTTGTGTAAGAATTACACAACAATTTACAAAATGTACAGGCTGTTTCATAAGTAACACGAAGTTTTCAAAAATTAATATCTCATGAAGCAGAAAGAGTTATGATTTGAGATAAATATCAATCGAAAGGGGAGACGTTAACTTTCATTTTGATATGAGTTGAATAACTTTGATAAGTTTGAGTTTGAGGCATCATAAAAAAAGGTCCTCCGCCGTGTTAACCAAACGGAATTATGAGTTGCAATTGCAATATTATATATCATCCGAAAGGGGAGACTTCAACGTTCATTTTGATGTACGGGTTGCCCAACTAAAGTTAGACACCTCATACATGAAAATGACCTCTGTCTGAAGTCTCCTCTTTCGATTGATATTTATCTCAAATCATTACTTTTTCTGGTTCATGAAATATTAATTTTTGAAAACTTCGTGCTAAGCCTGTACATTGCAAATATTGCAATTGACACATTTCTGTGTACTCTAAAGTCTAAACTTGGAGAGATCTAGAGTACAATACAAACCGAGCGTTTCTTGAATTCATCCACTTCTGTCTTCTACTCCCCTCATATTTATATCGCAGGAGTAGAAGACAGAAGCGGATGTATTCAAGAGTCGCTCGGTTTGTACTCTAGATACTCTAGAACTCTCGCCAAGTTTAGAGTACACAGAAATGGGTCAATTGCATTGCTTTGTCTTCCGGAATCCTCAGTCCTCATTCTCCAGGCTAGCGTCTGGAGAAGCAATACAAATAAGGATGATTGAAATGCTTTCACTGTAGAGCAGAAAAATAAACAAAATGACCAGATTTTTGTACATCGAAGTTGGACGGGACGACAGACCCCATTGGATGAACGTGAAAGCAAAGGAAGGAATAGACAAAGAGATTAACATCAAGGCCGTATGTAGGGTTCCATTTCGGGAGGGGCAAAATACTGAAAATACCATCACAAAAGTGTCAATTATCGCGAGTAACGCGAAAAATTTGAGCGATTTTTTAAGGCCGAAATCAACTTATAATGCATCAACTTAGCGCGACAAATTTTTTGTGCACTTTTTTGTAAATATACTCTCATGAAATTATGAAATAGTTATGTGATTTTGTATTGCCCAGGATAACGCTTCCCCATACACCATAGCCGATTTCCCGATTTTTTACGGGAAAATGGCAAGTTTGTAGCAAAAAAGTTAGATGATGGGCCAATGCATTTAATTTTTCAAAAATGACAGTTCAATATTTTTAACTTTTGGACATCGTACATCGTAATAAAATATGGTAAAAATATGGACTCGACCTCGACAACACCAAGTCAAAAGTATTTTGAGTGTTAAGTGAACTTCACGGCACTCGTAGAGGCGAGGATGCGACGACGCCCGTGGACAAATGACAAAAATATCTCCCTACCCGTATTTCAAGAATCCTGGTTAAAATAATCTTGTTTTATTTTTTGAAATAAATAAAACTCAGTCACAGCTTCACAGCACATTCAAAAGTTAAATTGAAAAATGAAAGTGAACGTTGATTGAAGAGAAGAAAGAAAAGCTGCATGGTTGATTAATTCGGTTGTGTTGTGGGCGAATGCCTGTATGATGCGCCAAATCTTTCCTCCAGTTTCAAACAGTTCCATCAAAGTCAAGATTCTTTTTATATACATTCAACATTTGCATTGCCTATTCTCGTAAGCGGCAGTTGCTCTTTCTCTGTTCATGTTTGTCAGAATTTTAATTTTCTAATAATTTTGAATGTGATTTGATCCTTATCAGCTATTTCAATGTTTTTGTAGATTAAGTGTGGATAAAACTGTGTTTAACGTGAAAATTAGTGTTCAATTACTAAATATTTCAAGCAGATTAAAGGTTCACAACAAGGAAAAATTCGGTTGAATCTGATTAAATAGGTAAATTAAATCAGGTTAATTTTTAAATGAATAATAATAATAATCCATTCTGTAAAATATTATACACATTAGGGTCGATGAAACTACTTTTTTTGGTATTTTGTTATTGCTTATTGTTCTGAGTAATGAAATCCAGAGGAAAACAGCAATTTAGACTGGCCGAATAGCATAATTTGAAAGATTGACATTTATACTTTTAAAACGCTATTTATACTTCTTAGAGCTGGGGGGGGGGGCTTTTTTGTTTATATATTCAAATGTGAAATAATACACTTTTAAATTGACTTTTGCAGGCAAGGTATCTTCCCGAGTATAACTTCTGGTGAATAACAATTTAAAATGGCTGATGAGGTGCGTGAAGAGGACGAGTGGTTGTATGGGGAAAGCGAGCCACCAAAAGTTGAACCCACAGAACCCTTCGATGGAGAAACTGCAGCCGAAATAGACTACAAACATTCTATGGGAGAATTACCAAGTGAAGATGGAACTGCTGCTAATGCGCGATTAAGTAATGAGCAGGAAGGGGATACACCTGCAGAAGATGCAAATAATGTACTTTTTTCGAGCAACTCTTAGTTACATAACACGAAAAGATATAATTTTCTTTCCAATTTTAAGGTTGTTCAGCTAGTTTTATATTTTATTTACGTGGTAGTTTTAACGAACTTTTGCTAGAAAACAGGAAGTTAATGTAAGTAAGAATAATGTAAGTTAAGTAAAGTTAATGTAAGAATTTAATTTTTACCCTTTTTAGGAAGGTGATACTGAAGATGATGACGATGATGATGATTCGGATGATGATGGTGTTCAAGTGGTTATTGGCGATATTAAAGCTGGACAAAGTACATTTGCTCAAGCTGCAAAGAGAGTGGGTCCTCCTCCTGACAAGAAGGTTAGCTTTTAAATAAAATATTGTCAACTAAATCGTGATTTTATGTGGTTTGTTTCAAATGGCTAAAACCAATTGTAAGATAATTGTGTTGTGTAAATTAGGGAAAGTTTTCAGTTGAGGATTTTGAATCATCGGGAACAATTAATGGAGTTCCAGCTCAAGATTTCAGCTTGGATTCTATGGAAGAAAAACCTTGGAGAAAACCTGGTGCAGATATAACAGATTACTTTAACTATGGATTTACTGAGGATACTTGGAGAGCGTACTGTGATCGACAAAAGAGGCTTCGATACGAGTCTGGAACGAATCTGCCCACTATGATGAGTCAAGGAAAGGTAAATTCTACATTTGCATTTTTAGTATTGATAAAGAAGGATGATATTCATTACGTGGAATGTGGGATACTGTCTGTTGTTTTAAAGCACATTTGTTTAGGAATAAAAATATACCTATTCAAACTTAGTTCATTATGTTTACCTACTTACAATTAGCTAATTACATTTTTCAGCATCAAACACAGGATTCGAGAGGATTAATTCCAGTGGCTATCAGTAACGATAACTCTAAATATGCTGGTCAGTCTAATATTGTTTTCCCGAAAAAGTTTGGTATGCAAGGGCAAGGAAGAAAAGAAGACATGATGATGAATAGGCGCAGAGAGGAACCCAAAGAAAATACCATTCAGGTAGATTTGCATGTACAAATATATCTGAAGGAGAATCTCCAACAAATTACACTACCAAATTACATCATTAGCTAAATGGAGACTTGTCTTTTTGATGCTCTTTATAAAGGTTATGACTGCAGACAGAAGAGAATATAGCAGGAAAGCATTTGACATGCCACCACCTATTGCACCTCCTTTTGATATGAGTGTTCCTCCACCTTCGTAAGCTACACAAATACAATACTGTACTGTATTATCTTTATCATTTGGAATTACTCCATTTATTATTTCATTTTTTTTAAATAAACAGATTTCCACCACCGGATGCATACATAGGAGGTGCCCCAGAATTCTTTAATCCACATCAACCTCCCCCACAATTTTACCATGAAGAGCACGGAGGTGATTATGAAGAACAAAATTGGATGGACTCTGTAAGTTTCCAAAATATAAACAATTATTTGTATTCTTTACGTATCATACAGACAATGGAGAGCATGTGGTGACTAACATTAAATTGTATTTTATTTGTTTATAGTCATGGAATATGGAAATTGGAATGCCAAGTGGTCCCGGAGCATCTTCATCTGTTGTTTCTCTTACGAAAGCTACAACTGTACCGCCTCCTCCAGGAGAGACAGTAGATGACGCAAGTCCCAGCGTTTCCTCTAAGGATGATAAAAAATCTAAATCGGACAAATAATAGTCTTACGTACCCTTTTGTCATTTTTGTATATGATATTTTCTCAGAATATAGAATGATGTCCGTTATGTCGTTATATATTAAATATTTTGCCGTGTGACTTATTATTGTTAGTCCCATCAAATGCATAGTATAAAAGTTTCAAAACGATTAGTTATTTATTAATTTTATCATGCCCATGTACAATTTCTACATATAGTATATAGTAAGTCTCATTACAATAGCTCATTACTTTTTTACATTAAGGTAGATGTGTGTAGCTAAAATAGGTATATCATCATTTCATTACATTGTCAACTTTAACCCATTATTTAATGATTTTAGTTTGTGCTTATCCATAAAAAATTGATATTTATCATTTATAAATATGAAAAAATTAAGTTATGATATACAAATAGTGACAATTTTATACCTATCTGTAAAGGAAAAGTGAGTATGCTTCATATAAGCAGGAACATCATTTGCGAACAATAAAATCACATGAATCCTTCATTTACTACCTCGTTCTTTTAGATGCTAATGTATAATTACAATTAATGTGATATTTTTTGTCAAGTCACTGCAATTATTATATCAGGGTACATTTTGGGCGTGTGAAATAAGCGAAGAGTTGTGTAAGTTGAAAAACTTGAAGAATTAAGAGACTCATCCTGCTAACACACAAAGAGACTTCTTTGAATGTCAATGGTAGTGTAGTGGAGGTCATGGGGAATTCCGTGATGTCGCCAATTACAAAGGTTGTCTTACTGGAGTATTTACCGAATACATGCAGGACTCTTTCTTTGTTTCTCTTAGTGTTTAGTGACAGGAAACTGAAAAGTATTTTATCTTCGTAACTATTCTCATTACCTACAAACAATATCGTATATATACTGGAGAGTAGAGAGAAGAAGATAATAAATGCTGATAAAGTATATAGGATCTTAGCGTTTTCTTTCTGCATTATGAACCTGGAAATTATAATAAGTCAAAAAAGGATTTTGTCCTTATGTCATGGAATATAATGCAAACTACATAACTATCTTTTTATCTTATGTAGCCAATTGCATGCATGTGTGTAAGTATCGCAGACCTAGTCCAAATAAAGATGGCAAAGGTTTGTAAGTGTATTATAATAACAATTATTAGATTGTGAGTTACAAAGAAAAATTATTTTTCATTAAAAACTTGTCTTTGTTCGCATGCTACAGATATGATTATGAACAAGCTTTAATTTTAACTGCAATGAATGCTTACATATTACTATGTATAAAACCATCTGTTTAAGAAATAATTCTTGAACATTTTACTCAAAAGAAAAATGTAATACCACGTCAAGTTGGTCTTACGTACAACTAGATAGAATTGCAAAAATCAAGTTGATGTTTAGCAAATTCTCCATAATGTTAAAAATGAATGCAAAATCTTGAGGAATTTCAATCCAGAAACTGAGGTTTCTGAAAACATCCTGTAATGACTGTAATGATTTTTATTACGTAAACTTAAAGCTGGTATCTACGAGAGGTGTACCTATGCGTGTAGCGGAAGGAGTAATCAAGTATTTTATAGTTCTTTACTTGACTTTTTAGAACTAATCGAATCTGTATGAAATTATATAGGAAATCTTAGGCCAATTAATTGCAGAATGAAGTACCTTGGTTCCTAATATTTAGTACTGCATAATATGTGATAGATAAGTTATATACATACATACATGAAATTAAAGGAAAAGTAATAAATGTGTTAAAGCAAGCAAGTAATGTATATACGTGAATGTTAAATGAACGAGAGTTTTTCATGCGGAAAAATAGGCTTAAGGTCTCTTCTCTCCACGGACTGACTGACACGGTCAAGGATTCTTCAGAAAACTGAGAATCCACCATCTAGAGAGAAAAGTAGCATGACCAGACTCCCTTTTCTAACCTAGCGTAACTATTTTCGTGTATTTTGCATTAATCACAGAAACACACAACACAACCCAATTAAATGCCCAAGTCACAACCGTTGTGTAAATCTAAGCTAAATGCTTATTGTTGTTTCATTGTGTTGTCTGCATGTCTTGATTTGCTACCTTTCTTGCGACAACAACAAACACAACAAACAAACAAAACAATAACAACAAAACTGTTCATTAATCATGTTCTATGGATAGTAATGTAATAATCAAACCATACTGGCGTAAATAGCACCTATGCAACCTATTCGTCGCATAAGGGCCCCTTGATTTAGGAGTATCCAAACTGTCCAAACATGGGAATATTTAATAAAAAAAAAGAGTTATTTTTGCCTTAAAAGTGCAAAAAAATCGGAATTTTGTCGCTTGATGCATTTTACATTGATTTTGGCCCAAAACGCTTTTCTTGCATGGGGCCCCCCAATTTATAGTTACGCTGGTGAATCAAACGTGAATCAACCATGCAGTTCAGATTCGTTTTCATTTTTCTATATGTACAAGAATTATGTTAGTGTATGAGAACACACATTTAATGTAAATACTAATACATCTCTAACAGCAATCTTCTTTTAACCAACCTACATTGGAATGTAAATAATATTATGTAACAATATATTATACAATTATTTTTGTTTCAAGCTAACTTGCTCAATTTATCCATCCTTCATTTCCCCCTTATCCAACTACCACCGTACCACTTACTCGTACTACTACTACTACCTGTATTGTAGTATTCGGTAGTAGAATTTAATTGCTGGCAAAAGTGTTATCTGATTATTTTTTTATTGAAACACAAACTACATACAAATAAAGCATCCCATATTTTTTACTTTGCCTACCTATTGTGTTATATGTAGGCAAGTAGTTAGTTTATTTTACGGTTCTCTACCTTTGGAGTTTGGAATGTGTTCATCTTCAACTCTATCATGATAATTATTGTAATTTTCCACAAAACCACTTAAGGTATATTACATTGATATCTTTAGATGTACACGTCTACACAGTCTCAGTCTTAGTCTAACTACAAAGCAACATTCTGAGTCTGAGAGTATGCAATACAATCCAATTAGAAGTATAAATCAAATCAACAAGATTTTTGTGTGTACCTGAATCATGTTATCTTGCCTCTCGTCAATACTATAATTGCAGGCTTTCCTCCCAGACTCTGTAGCTTGTTCACAAGAGAATTTTTTATTGTAAATGATTGAAAAGCCATTTTTTAATCCAGCATTCTAACAAATGAAGAATTTAAATTATTTTCTACAAAATCAATTAATGAGCATTGCATGTGTGAAACAATGTCAATGCGTCTAGTGTCTAGTATCAACTTCTAGGAGAGGCGATAGTGGACACACGCTGCCAAAAACATTTGCATTGGCATTGGATTGAGATATGAATCTGACAATCTGAGCGATGTGTCTATCTATATCTGTATGTTATTGCCATTATTATTCCCATTACTTGCACACGGACAAAGCTTATAATTTATTAATATGTATTATAATGTATACACTAAAACAATAACTGTACACAACGACATTATAGGTTAAGTGCATAATTACCCATGTTAATTAGTAGGCGAAGCTTACGTAGTAAAAGTACTACTTTACGGTTTCAGATTCTTTTGAAATAAATGCTTTGTGACTTAGTGAGTTCTTTTGATTTGATGTATCTCAAGCATGTCAATCTTATTATTATTTGACTAGTACTAAGTTTATTCATGACAAAAAGACATGTCCACACAGTAATTCACATCTTTCCTCATGCCATCACTTTAGCGTGACTGACTGCAACGAACATTTTACGTAAAAACGTTAAGTCTCAGAGTGTGGAAAATAATAATCCCATAATATATAAAAATATGTTGCAGTCACTTTTAAAAGTTTTACATTTTACGATTATGTATGTCGGTTCTAAAAAATATCTTGCAGAACACATCCAAAGTATTTAGACTTGTAGAAACCATTTTCGTAATTCTAGTTGTAATGCTTAGTTGTGTTATGTTCTTAGAACCATTATGACATTAAGTATTAGCAAATGACATAATATTGACAGCATGTTAATTACTACTACTATGTAGCATGCAGTAATTGAAAATTATAATAATTTGCACACATAAAGATACTTGTACAGAATTAGGTATATTTACTGTAAGTGTAGTTTCTACACACTTTTAGACTGTTTGCACAAAAGTTGCGTTGTGGCTTATTAGATGAAATCGTTGGAAATACTAAAAACAAGAAGTATGACAAAATTGTTATCTGTCAAATCGCCTTTACGGTCACGGCAGCATATTTATTATCATGTACATTAGTTAAGCTCGCCGTAATCCGTAAACTCACAGATTTATTTGTATTTTTTCATAAACTTTGCAGCGTGCCACGTTTTATACTTCAACTTTCATTTTCTTTCACTTGCATGTCTAATTAATCCTAAGAAAATCTATTTATAGACTACCTAGTCCTTTTTGGCAGTTTAACCTTTCGCTTTTGTAGCAAAGAATGCATTCTGAATCCTGCCTCTTTAGAACACACGTAAATGCCGTATATAGTGGTGTGTTGTAATCAAAGTGTTATATCATTCACACGCCAAATTAAAGCAAGACACATATAACTTAGTTGGCATACACACTTTCATTCATATTATGATCATGATGCAACGTTCCGCTTAGTAGACTGCGTTTAACGTAAATTGAACTGTTAGAAAAGACGCTCTATTCCTATATACAAATATATTGCAAGTACTTGACTTAAAATAGGTTCTCAACTTATATAAGGTAAATTTTTGTTTGGTTGGTTAAAGCTTTGGCTAGGTATAAGTATTATTATGAGATACAGCGTTTCATAGTATTCATTCCGTTTTATGCATTTTTGCTACACATAAACAGGAAACTTTCTGCCTTACACGCAGAATTGTACTCTAACCATATCCTTTTCTTGGCAATGCATTTTTGTGTTTTGGAAAAGTGCGTTGGATATGGTAATTATTAATGATTAAATGAACGTATAAAACTTTATATATAGAACCAATCCTTTAACTGTGCACTTTTAGTTGCTATTATTTTTAAACTTAGTTGATGCATGCATAATGTTTACCATGTTACAATTGGACGGACAGCAACACTTGGAGAGATACGTCATTTGCCTGTATGTACTAGCATTATTTATGAGCACCTTTTGGTGCTAAAAAGCAAGTAAATTATATAATGATAATGATAGATCCAGACAGAAATGCAAATGAAATGTATGCCCATAATACAGTTAGATTGAAGTAGGCAATAGAATAATTGCAATTAAAATTATGTTTATTTATTTATAATTGCTTACTAGATTCGCAATTGAGATTAAACAAGTATAGAATTAGTGAGTACCTATATACAGTAATGGTCTTAGTAAGACTCTACTTATTTGTAAATAAAAAATAAGTTCCATTACGTGATTTGATTGTATTTGAATAGATAAGGGTATCTTATGTACTACGTTCGTACAAATAATGAATGTGTATTTAATTTAGGTTTAACACAACCATCTAGCTCTAGCTTCCTATAGTTTTCCGCTATCTATGTAGGTAAACTGCTGAAGTGCTGGTAATCTCATTATTTTTATAACAACAAAACAACATTAAGCATTATGTATCTCTACATATTTAGCACTTAAGAATAATGTGTAAGTACTAAGT
>JAQFYB010000599.1:0-48874 GCA_034694085.1 Pogonognathellus longicornis
TGGTCCTTCGTGAAGAGAATTAGTGAGAGACATTTTAGTGATCAGAGTTTTAAGTCTGAGCTATCGAGAGGGAGTCCCAGTAGTCGTGACCTCGGGAGATGAGCCCACGATGAAACAAAAACTACTTATTCCTTTAACATGAGGTTTAACTGAATGAACATAATTAACAAAACTTTAATGAACAATACTATTGCGGCAAAGTTAAAAAGCATTTCATTCTATTATCTAATGTTTTGCTACAAATAATTACGTCATCCTGTTTTAAATATGCACTTTCTATGTATTTTAAAAATTATGAGCGCATAATGTTAGTCGTCAATATGGTCTGTTAATGTCCTTGTATCTGTTAATTTTGCTCAATTTCGATAATACATTAATAAATTATAATACTTTAATAAATTATAATACTTTAATAAATTATAATACTTTATAATACACAATATTATTATAAGCACAGTTCATAGATTTTATACAATTGAAGGACTAAAAATATTTCAAAGTTCTTATAGAACTAAGAAATAAGAATATTTTTTTTAAGTTTTGTAGTTTTATTATTAGTAGTATTTATCAAATGAATCCATATTAGAAATCATTCCATTTAGTTTACCTTCTAAATTCACAATTTTTTTCAAGAGCATATCGTACTTGTAATTGTAATCAATCAATCGAGTTGACAAACCCAATGATTCACCATTTTCATCGGTTTTTATTTTTTCAATATGGTCATCTGCTTCACATAATTTGCGTTTCTTGATTAATTTTATTAACTCGGTTTGAATATTTTTCGGGATCGGACACTTCGAGTCATTTGGTGAAAACTCGTAAAAATATCTGAGAAAATAACACAAGACATTTGAAAAGGAGCAGTGAATCAATACAGATAATATTCTTAAAAGCTTTAGTATTGTTACATACAATGGCATATTTAAGGGACTGAAGACTCTTCCCCCAATTTTTAGACTATAAACACAATAATATTATATTTCTCCCAAAATGGCAAAAAACATGTCAGGTTTGTTCTAGCTCCCCCCCCCCCCATATATAACCTGGATGCGCCCCTGACTACTTATTATTAGTACTAGTGATTAGTGGATTTTTTGTAATAAAATTAGAAACTTACTCTCCATTCTTTAGTTGCTCTAATTTTATGACACTGATATTAATTCTGCTGAGGCGACCGGCTATCAGGTCAAATATGAATGCATGTTGAATTTTTAATGCTATAATTGAAATTTTTGCTTCGTGTTTCCGTTTCTAGAAATATCAATGTCGAATATTAGTTAATAAAATTTAAAAACGTACTTACTCTTTCAAACATAAAAATTAATAGTGCGTAGGTTTACAAACCTGTATATCACTGATAGAAGTTCCTAGGACGAAATTCATAAAAACAATGACAATAATGATTATAAAAGCCACGCAGAATGCGTATCCCATTGCACTAAACCAAAAATTGTCGTCTTTCATGTCTTGGATCATTTCCTCATACTTGGCTGAACTAACATCCACTGTCATTGTAATAAAACGAAAAACGTTCTCTCTCTAGCATATTAAATAAATATACTTTACAATCGACGAAAACAAATTGTACTTTAAAAATATTGATAAAGCGTTTAGATACATTTTCAAACATCAATCTGAAGCCCATGTAGAATCCGATGAAAAGAGGAAAGAACAACAAAACGATTTTTAGCACACTCAGCAGTATCTGTACAACAATACTTTTGGTATAATTTAATATTACACATACACCCATAGCTCGGCACCCACACACTCAAATGTGTGTGAGTTGGTAGGTTTGTGGGCCCGCTGACGTTTTACGCGTGTGAAAGTTGGGAGGAAGTTGGCGGAAGTATATTTTCTCCGCTGGGAGTGTGAGAGGGAGGGTGGCAAAGTACCATCTGAGCTGAGTTGGTGAGCGGGTTGGCGACTGTCATCCCAGCTGAGAGTGTTGGTGTGAGGGGGGACGGGAATCCTCACTCTGTAAATTGAGTGTGGGGAGGGTGTGGGCTTGTACTGCCGCCGAGCTATGCATACACCTACACAATTGCTAACTAATTCTCTACTTTATAAGTATTTTACCTTTTCTAAGACTTCCAAATAAACAGAAACTTGAGGATGATTCCCGACCGACAGAAGGAATATCACAAACCCAAAGAAAATACCAAGCTGTGAATAAAGTACTGTCATGTGTCATATAATTTATTTTTTAATATTCAGATACAGATACAGATACAAAAGCTAGCTCATACAGAAGATTTTTTTTTGATAAAAAAATAGAGTCGAGACTTACTGCAGCAATTGGATATTGGAATGTGATGTCATACAATGTATTAAATTGCAATCCAGGCCAAAGCGTAATTGCCATACACACCAATGCAAGTGCAGTTACCCAATTCCTCCAGGATTTTAAATAATTAACTCCCATTCGGAGAGTGAGGTAGACTTTGCTACCAAGCCATACAAACACCACAGTGGCCAGTATGTAAGAGCATACAGAGAATGGCCATGTGATTTCACATTTATTTTCCATGTCTTTGTCTTCCAGTAGAAGATACTTTGCAAATTTTGAATCGAACTCGCGATTTTCTGTCGAATTTTTCATTGTTATCTTGAATTCACACAAATTGAAGTACAGGTGGTAAATGAGACTCATGTAGAAAAGCGGAAATAATACCTGAGACACATTGTACATACCTAATATAAAACCACCTTACTCCAACGATACAATATTTTATATTAAAATGAGAGATTGAGAGTCTCAACTTAAGACTGACTGACTTGTAGCGAATGGAAAATCCACATTTTTCGAACAAGACGATATTTCAAATGGAGAAATGCTGACAGTAAGGGATGTGTAAACAATTGCTTGAGATTGTCTTGATTTCCTTTTAACAGACTGTACAGAAAAGAAATCTCACTTTGATTATCCCCTGGTTCAAAGTACGTTTTGTATTTTTTACCCTCTTCATGTGTTTCGACATACTGCAGAATTGGTCTATCAGTATCAATATTTACAAGTACATTTATAAAAACATTTCATTATACAATATTCTAAATCAATCAGCAATTGATGTATGATTTAATCAAATTGTTAATACACCTACCTCCAATCCAAACGAATTTTAGGTTCGTCAGAGTGATTTTCTAAGGTGACTGATTCATCAAAAACATCAAGCAATACATCAGGCATTGTAAGTGCTAATTGATTTGCTAACGTGTAATTTGATTCACAGATTGCCGAGCTGGTAAAAAATGAATACGCAAATTAGGTATTGATTTGCTAATAATATAAAATTTTATAATGATATAAAAAATGTCAATTTAAATGGAATAAACCAAATTGTTTGAACAAATAATTTTTCGAATGCCTGTGGGTCAAGTTTGCTCCAGCCTTAATTAACATTTTTGTGCATTGGGGAAACACATGAGTTATAGCGTAATAGAGAGGTGTTCTCTGATTCTTGTCGCAAGCATTTACATCAGCTCCATTATTTATCAGAATTTGTAGACAAGTTTCCATATCTTCGCTATTGAGATGGCCTAAAAATTCTATGTAGCACAATTGTAAAAAATGATAACTTTTTAAAATTATTTATTAAATAAAAAGTTGGTTTAGTTGATTAGAAATAGCATGCATTAGCTTAGTATATGTAAATACCAACTCATACCATCTTTTAAAAGAACGTGCAGTGGAGTTTGATGCAAAATGTCCGTGGCATTTGGACTCAACTTTTCAATTATAAGTCCATTTCTGATTGCCTTGTGATCGTAACAATGTGCAGCTATATGCATAGGCAAATTACCGTAAAATGACTTTGGATTCCACGTGGACATGATGTGGTGACCTACGCTGAATAATGGCGTGATCGTTAGTAATATAGCCTACATAATAAATGAAAATGTTAATTATAGTACAGATATACGAAAACTCAGGTAATGCACTTGCTAAACCGTCTTATTCAACAAAAATGTATCAATTCTAGAATAGATCTATGACATTAATAATGAAAATGATAAAATCGTCATAAATTGTACGCAACAAACACTTATTAGTTATTATTGACCTCAAATGATATGTATATCCAATGAGCAGAAATTATTGAAGAATATGTTAGGTAAACCAATACATTTCAGCAATCTTAAGTTTCCTTGTTGATTTAGAAAAATCTAACGTGTGAATAAAATGCTAGAAAATAGCGAACACTTAAATTTGTATGCGTGTATTTATTTTTGAAAATTATAAACCTGGTGTCCAGAATGATATTTTATGTGCGAAGTGTGTTAACCATGAGCTGTAAATGACATTAACAAAGCAATAATATTGTATCAATATCAATGTAGTGACTTTGCTTTGATGATTTCCGCAGGAAATAATGTAAAGTAGGTAATTTTATATGGATTCTAGTCAATAATTATTATTGTGTAATAAATCCTTGCTTATCGCTTACCACATCACAAGGTCTATGCATGGAGTGCAAAATCACCTTTTAACCTACCTTCAGCACACAAGGCAGCTTGTAAGTATATACAAGATATGTAACACATATTGATATTTTGGTGTTTCAAATTATTGAATTATGTGGTTGCTATTTTTATGGATGTGAACCTAGTACTTATTCCTAGAACCTAGAAACTAGTAATCTAATTCAAGAACAAGGTAACAGTTTAGGGACATGTACCTTGCATTGCATATACCGGATGGTTATAGTCTTTACATAAGTTACACCTTTTAATAATGCATATTTTATGTCATTTTAGTCTCAAACTTAATTTATAACGATTTTGCGATATCAAAATCAAAAGTGCAAAATATTGTTCAAAATAATAGTAAAAATAAAACGAACGAAAAGAATAATTGTGTTTAGTACCGAAAGCTAATCTTTTTGTTTCATCATCATGCACATTAAACTTACATCCACCAAATATTATGGCATCTGTATTACCGCTCCGTTATCTCAATGTTATAGAGGTTGTACATTTATCTACTACATGGTTTTATATTACCCAAATTGAGTTATACTGTCATTCAAAAATAAACGTTTATGTATCTTTACTGTTGCTAATTGCTATTACAAAGTATCGGGCAATAAGATTTTTACGGCTGTTTTTCATATAGTGAATAGAAGAAATCGCAGGACTGGGAAAGTTTTCATCATCGTCTGTATTTTGTCTCCAGTCACTAATTACACCAAAATTTCAACCAAATTCGTTGAAAAAATGCTAAAGAAAAAACTTTAGCATCCTACCAAAAACATCCTATCCTATGTACAGTCATAGTCATTATTCATTAATAACCATTATTCTGCAAATATTGCCTACGTAAATGGCTTTTAAGTTAGTGTGTTACATTTACATTGTTATAGAGAATTGTGGTGAATCAGTAAAAAGGGATTAAAGATAAAAAGGTCTGTGTACTGTATAGATAGGTACATAACCTTACACACACCTTAAACACACACAAAATACAGTACATACATAGTATTAGCTACTTTACTTTTTACTAAAAAATTAAGTTTATCTTTCTCAGTAATTAAATAAATTGTTTAACTGCTTTATATACATAAATACATTTATTTATTATTTTATGCAGCCGATTATCTCTCTCAAGGCCGTATACAGTATTCGGGAGGGTAAAATCTCCCTTAGAGCTTTAAATGAACGCACGATCATTCTATTTCTCTTATAGTTTAATGCAAATGTACAACATAAAATTGTAAAATCCACCACCAAATATTTACAATTGGGTAGTCTTTTAAATATTGTATCTCTATCATTATTCTTGTCAATTCCCGAATCTAATGTTGTTTTAAAAAATTTCAGACCTTTCTAACCCAGATAACAAAAATCTTACAAAAATCAATGTCATTTCGTGACTTTTTCCATTTTTAACTTGATTTCAACAAAGCGATGCTTTAACTTTAGATAGTTGAAACTGAAAGTAGTTCAAAATCAAATTACGACCTTTAGCCACAAAGATTTAGTTTAACTGCCTATATAGCCTAGTAAATAATATTCCTTTGCTTGAATTTCATGTCTGAACATCATAAAAATATTACAAAGCAAATAAAAACTTCTCAGAGCTAATCAATTGAATGACCAACTCAAGAAAGAAATTATAATGATGAACCAAACAAAGACAATAATAGTAATTACTAACTACAACTATAGATATCTTGAAAAATGTGTCATTTCATTATTCTGTGCAATAATAAAAATTAATTAGTTCTCATATACCTACTCACTGTACAATCATGTTTTGATATCATATACAATGTATTTAAAACACATGACAGTATGCTACAATATACTACTCACGAATCATTAATAAACACATCTGTATGCACCTACCTATTGTAAAACAATACCATGTTTTGAAATTGTGTGCTCAAGAGTAAGACACATAAAGATTATTCAATGAAACGACAGTTCAATTGTTTTGTCTCCATTACCTTTGCTGCAAACAAATAAATACAAAGCTGAGGATTAGATAATGAATTCTTTTATCATCTTGAGAAGCTCTTCTTTCAGATTAATTGACAAAGTGAGACTTTTCATATGATTTCGAATATGTTTTATGTCAGAACTGCCAGTCTTAACAACAACCTATAGTAATACCAAGTGATTTACTATCGCATATTATCGCGGTTTGCAGAGGTCATTTTCTACCGTAAAAGACCTCTTGTTATAAAATAATTCAATGCAAACACGTTATACATCGTTAGAAAATGTTCTCTAATGTTAGTTGTCATTGTAATAAAGGTCGAGATAAAAAATACAGAAATCAACTCTCTTCAACTAGACATCATACATAACTACACAACAATTTAATAATTTGCAAAATCTGTCATTACTTTTGTTTAGCCATCAAACACATCCAACGACAGCTTTTAGTGGTACATCCTTAAGCTTACACAAAAGCATGCATGAAACTAAAACGCAATTTGAAAAACAGAAGAATTTTTTACATGACCATGCCACAGAGTGTTCTCGATGAATTATACAGATTTTGATCTGCTAGAAATTTCAGTAATAAAAATACATAATTATTTCTTAACTTTCAAAGCACGTATCAAGATTTGGGATAAACGTAATCAAAATCGATCTGTGTAAGCAAAGACGACTATAAAACAGTTGTATACTAATTTCATGTAATAAATATGCTATTACAATTATGGTGCACAAGACCAGAAGAACCATCAATATAATATACACGTGCAATTCTGAAAGACATTTTATAACAATGCAAATATTGTACTTAATAATGATGGTACAAATTTTACACGTTTACACATAACATATGCCATATAGACCTTAGCCATGTATAATAGGTATGTATAAGTTGCATTTTTATTTGACTTGTGAACCATGAGCCGGTGAGTATTGCAGTATTAGAGCGATGGTGATGATGATACACATGGTGTGAGTTTTAATAAGAAAGATATTGTGCCGATTGACATGAAACAGATTAATATCAACATTGCGTAGTTTTATTGGAGCACTAAGCAAATGTGTATTTATATTGACATATGTCTAATTAAATATTATCTTACTTAATTGCAATTAAAATTCCTATCGCATGATAACATTCTGATAGTAGGTACTGGGTCGTGGGGAGGGACATTTCTATGGGATTATTTGTCATTCAGAGAAGGGATCGACTCCTGTAGCTCAACTAATCGAATTACATAGGTAGGTAGGTATAAGTCCATTTTACAATTTGTAGATATGTTTGTGTTAATATACATACAGACACGTATAAACATACCTTTTATTTCGAACTTAAATAAAGTATGATATTTAATTTGGTTACAACAAATGTTCAATTATTGTATTGTATACCAACTTCTGCCTTCTATTTGGAGACTACAGAGTACAGACTATAACTTAAACTACTGAACAGTACGTTTATACCATACCTACACACTTTATTGAAGACTTTACATGAAAAGATCATTCCTAATTTTGGTGTAGGCAAATTGTGACTCAAAACCTATTAAAGCTAATGATTAGTATTTTAATTGAAAGAAATAATTTCTATTTGGTACTGTAATTACCCTAGCCTTATTTAAAGATTGATTATCAATAAACACAAATAAGTCCTATTCCCAATAATACATGCCTAATAAAATCTACTATGTATGACCACCTCCTTACTATAATTTTGGATACAGGTTAAAGATTGTTGAAGGCGATCCCAGCCCTAAAATGACCATATCAAAGCAATCAAAGGAGAGCGTTAATTTTCATTGTGCATTGCGTTTACAAGAATTTGTAATCAGCTATACAATCTGCATCTGCTGGCAATTTCATTCAGACCGTGTATTCCAAATCCCATCCGTCCCCATCCATCCTCCGTCGAAAAGGAAAAAGTGGCCAAGAACATCGATGGTTGTGTCTATTGTCAAGTCAAGGCTAATTCTGTATTCTATTGTTACGTCGTGTCTGTTGTTCTTAGCTTGGCTTGTCTTCGTTAAAGCTTATCCCATCTTTTATTCGATGTGTGAGAATCTGAAGCTTAAGAAAGTAACAAAGGTAAATATTATTATTTTCTTAGCATAATATTATAACTATGTAGGTACTGCACCTATGTATTATAATAGACCTATGCATTGGAATTAACATGGTTTTGCTTCGATTAAACTTGCCTTTGTAGATAAATATTGCTTCACGTTTTCCGAACGTTATTGATACAGTTTTACACAGGTACATGTATTGTCGAGGTTGAACTCAAACTAGTAAACTGATAATATGTCGCAAAAAGTCGCATGTCCATATATTAAATTCTGTACAGTAAAACAATATCATGTTTTTCAAAGAATATTATTATCCTATAGGGACGGTAATAATTCACTCACAGAAAGCTGGTGAGGTTTCGCTTATAAATAAACATACTTTGTTCGACATGGTTTAACAATTAATGCAAGGAATTGCATTGCCATCATTATCTTCACACATTTATGTCGCTCTTATAACGCTCTAGAAACGATAATAATACTGACGATACGATTTGTTTTATGTCAATTGAAGCAATGTTGATAAACTTGGTTTCTTTCTTTCTGTCTGTCTATTTATGTAGCAACTCTGGCAAGGAGTACCTATTCACAATTATTTATGAAGTTTTATTACCAACCTAATTAATAACTCGTATACACAACCTTTGTAAGCTTGAGAAGAAACTACTAATTATACTTTATTCTAACTTCGACATTTCGTGATTATTGTGGGTGTGAGTCCAGATTTCATTGCTTTTTGTGCAAATAAATATTCCCCACGTCCCTACCTGTGGCTGCATCAATTAAACCAGACATTAATTCTAATCAACTTCACATTACGGATTTGTGTAAATACTAATTTGCTGGGGTATAGCATGTATGGTAATAGTAACAAGAAAAAGACACCCTCGACGCTCTTGCATTTGCAATTTTCAGATAAATGCTCATTATATTGATAATTTTAGATAGCAAAAATACTGTTTGCTAACCACAATTTCGCAAATTACCTTGAAAGTCACACAAATTACATCATTAATTTACATGCCTACATATAGTTAAGTAGCCAGAGATGCAAGAAAAAGAAAATAAGTAAATGCATTTATTTATGATATGATGTTTACATAATATCGATATGTACATAAATACAAACATTTCAACATGTATCATCCACATACATAATTTAATACCAAGACGTTCGTTCGTTGTACGTGTTGACAATACATTTATAATATAATTTTTTGTTACATCACTAATTAATTATGGTATTAATTAATATTAGTATTAGGTATATCTAGGTACCTATACAATGAACCGTATTGCAATTACTCATTTAGATTTCAGTACTTTCGAATTCACATGCATTTTCATTGCTAAAACACTATCTTGCCGAGTTTTCACCTAAAATCAAAGAATCTTAGAATAATTTTGATGATGTTTTTAAAAGCAGTCAGGGCCAACATGTCTGTAGAAATAAAATATTGTTTTAAATATTTCACCTGCACGATTAACGATTCAGACTGACATGACTTCTTGATATGAAAATCAAGGCTGTATTTAGGTGGGAGCAAACGGCAATTGCCCCCTCCGAAATCGGAAAAAATAGGTTATTTTACCAAAAAGTGCAAAAAATCGCGAAAATTATCGCGCTGCGCGCGAATTTGATGCATTTTAGATGGATTTCGGCTTAAAATAGCTCAAATTTTTGAGCTGCGTTATGCGATAACTGACACTATTGTTCATCATGTTGGTATTTCGCCCCTCCCGAAATGGAATCCTAAATACAGCCTTGAGGAAAATAGTCATTTTTCGGTATAAAATACATTTGCAATGGAATTGGAACGTTTATTATTAATTCAATTATATACTGCATGTAATAAGTAATGATACATTAAATAATGGTAATTATCTGTCAAGGTATACAGCTAATGCCAGTGGTTCGTATTGTGTTAAGGATACATTAAAATGAGTAATTCTGAATTAAATTTCATACATGCTTAATTTGAATAATGGCCTTATAGAGAATTTGATATCGGGAGGTACAATAGGCTAAAAATAGTTCAAAACACTTATTTTGGCTAAAAGGTCGTAACTGCTAGTGTTAGTTTTAAATTTCGGAGAAAAAGCTCGTGACACGGATTAATCTGTCATTAACTATTGCTTAATATATTTTTCAAATATGTACAGATAAGTAAATGGCATTTTCCCTTAGATCAGCTATATTCCTATTTATTTTAGTAATTCAGAGAATTATTATTACCTACAACGTATGTAATAAGTGAAACTATAGATCCTTTGCTGTTTTATAATGTCTATTAGAGTACTTATTGTTAGAACCACTATATGTACATTAAAGTTGAAATGGATTGACTGGATTTTTAAAACGTCTAGACTTAATCCTCGTATATTCCATCCTTTAGGTATATTCCATCATATTATTCATAATTATATGTGAATAAATGCTTCCAAGCAAATACAAATACTGCATTAGAGTAGGTAAGTGTATAATTTACTTTTGTTGGTATACCTAAGCACAAATACAAATGTAAAGGCTACACAAACCAATAATTATTATACTTATCATTCGTGATTAATGATTACACATTACTAGTATTAGTATTTAGACAATTTTTTACGAACCTAAATAACATTACGCAATGGGTAAATAAAGTCGAAATACTTAATAAGCATCATGCCTGTCTTTTTCCGTAAGGTAAAGAGTGTAATTAACGAAATTGCAGTTAAATTTTGCAGTTGGGCAAAAGTGGCTTAACCTCTCTTTGGTTTACAAACAAGGAAAGTGAATGCCGCAATTTATTAGCTAAATTGCAATTTCCTTCATCCTGAAATTGAATCAGTGTAATTCAGAAGAAGACACGCTACTAAATAGTAATAAAAGCATAGCTGAATTAAACAATAATATTAGCTAACTCTTTCAGTCAAGTACGAAACATTATTGCTTTTGGAATTTGCATAGAATTGCACACATTTAGAAGAGGAGTATATTATGAGACTCTTACCTTGTCTTTGACACTTGCATTTCAGCTTTTTATTTTTATTAAGTATACTACTGAGACTCTAAATAGGAGGTCGGAGACTTGCCATGTCTGTCTCTACACATAAAAAAAGAAATAAATAATTGTGGCACTGCATTACAATTATTTTTAAGTGCTTTCATTACAATTGTGAAGTACAGTCACAAGACATTATTACAAATAGACATTTTACAGTTCATAAATACAGCAATTGTAAAACAAGAAATAAAACTGTACAGATATGTATGCATAGGTATATTCCCGTATATTATGTCAATTTTCTCAACAACTGCAAATTCTCAGCCACCAACATACCATGGCTGAGTATTACTCGATTTTGTAAAAATGTGCTAATACTTTGCTACAAACTACAAAGTTTACCTACAACTGTGTGTTATATTTTCTATTCGTTCAGGTAGTTTGCCTAGATATTGAAATGACATTAATTAATAATAATAATAGAATGCAAAGGTATAGAAAGAAATACAAAGTGCTTGGCATCCTTTTTACATTAAGCAAATAGCTGAGAGGAGTTTGTGCTACATGATACATGGGGATGGATGCAATGAATGCAATACTTGGACTTATGATGAGAGAACAAGAGAAAAACGAGTAATTGACTGAAATACTTGTAGTCATGTAACACGTCGTAGATTTTGCAGTGCATGTGTCATGTTTGTAGTGTGTCTCATAACTTCATAAGTCATTGCTCATTGGTTCTGCTTGTATAACTTTATAGTGTATAGGTAAGGATAATAATTATTCCGATTACTGGCCATGTTGTATACGTATTTGTAGCAGTGTGTGATATTGTGTGATAGAATTATACAGACGGTCAACTAAAAGCGATGCTTGCTTTATGAACTCAATAATGTTATTTTGTTATTGTCTTTACTACCACTACTGTACTTTTAATATCAGAATAAAACTGACCTATTTGCCTGTTGTTCTTGCCATTCTCATTCCCACGTTGTTTGACTCATTTTTCCCATTTCATTTCACTTGTTTCTTGTCCATGTAAAAATAACTAAGTGTATATCTTTCAGCTTTTATAATGTACATTGAAATTACATATTATTAGTTCAACCTCCCTTCAACTATAAACACGTACATTAATACATTCCTTCCCACCTATTCACCTTACAATAAGAACACGCTATGCTTGTACAAGTACAAAATACAAAGATATATCATTTAGTACTTGCACTATTTATTTGCATATGTAATGTCCTGTGATCTAATACTGGTAGCTGATGTACCTTTTAATTACACGTTTCTATTTAATCTAAATACCTTTATGACTCAGACACTTATTATACTATGTCGTGTTAAATGTACTGTGTAATAGACAAACTAATGAATGTATGTAGGTAAGCATGTGAAATCATCTTTATAGGTAGTGGGGAAAACTTAACTTGATATTGTACAAGACGACATAAAATATGACACTAGACGTTTGCAGTGTTACACTTGTAAGTGGCATAAAGCAAATAATTACTCATCATACATGACTTTTAGTGTGGGTGGGTACCTATGTGTAGTATGTAGCAGGTAGATAGGTATTAGAGTAGGTACTTGTCTCGTTAGGCCTAGTTTTTTATATTGTATATATACGAAGCATTTCAGAAGTTCAATGTTTCACCAACCTGTATACAATTATTCTTTTGTTCGATTTCTGTAAGCGATTACGCTTACCTACTCAACACTTGCAGTTTCTATCAAATGAACATAACAAGTAGACTAGTTCGCTATAGAAGCTTATCTCGTTAAATTAATTTATTACTATGATGAGCTGCTCCCTGAATGTAGAAATATCTAGCCATTTCATGGCAATAAAAAGCTTTTCAGTTGTCTGTTTCAACAGAATCAATTGAGAAAAATTAATTGATTTGTTCGAACATGTTATAATTGAGAATTGACCAAACACGACATGTTTGTAAACTAAAAATTACCTTTTCATCTACAACTTAAAAAATGCATTACTGCATTTATTTGTCATTTGCTATATTATTTCAGAGAAAAACTTTTTTATTAAATTAAAAAGTAGGTATCTATTTCTCCAAAAGTGTTGTACAAAGGTGTATAATATATTTAAGTAATTAATGCACACTGTATAATTCATATACATTCGAAAAATCTTTTTGGTCCTTTGAAATACCTACATTCATTTTTTATGCAGTTAAATCAGACTCAAATAACCAACAAATTGGTCAGAACGGACTTACAGGGTATGGATTGAATTTCATTTGTATCTGAATGTATTTGGTACATAAAAACAATGAGTCAAGTTATGTGACAAGACATGTATGCAAGAAGAATATTATTTGTAGCTTAATATAAACGTGTGAGTACTAGATTTGTACATTCCTTCTAAATGAGTCGCTAAGTAATTGTAATGTGCTGTTAGTCTCATTAAGAATGTCTCATTATCGTCACCCTGCAAAATAAATACATCGGACAGAAAATCAGTTGATGTCCATTAAAAAAGTTAGTATTGTAATGTAAACTACACAGACAGAATAAAATTTGTATTGCACTTTTCGAACAAGAATGAGATAGGTACATGTACATGGCTGTACACCGTGATTCATGTGCGATACAGCATATACATCATAGGTAACATTACACGTATAAGCTTCAACATGTATAAATGTGATATGAATTTTTACAAACTTATCAGGATTCGCTCATAAAAAGAGCCGCTGACCCCTTTCTGCTGAGAAAACATGCATTTTGCTCTTATTTTCCCACGGACTGCTTAGGTTGTCAAGTCGGTTGTGATGGTCTCCTATAAATCTAATAATCTGCCTCTACTGTCCCCCTTGTCTTGTCTACACTCTACTAACTCACAAAAGCAAGGCAATATGCCTACTCTGTGTCATAAAGTCGTATATCATCCATTATATCAAGGAACTTACTCATGGATCTTAATATTTATCAATTCTTTACAATCTCACTCAGCCATGGGTTTCATTCTGGAAAATGTTCAACTAAACACAATATCTATATGAGAAAAAATAAATACTCTCGTTTTTGTTTGTAAAATGAAAAGTTAATATTACTATTGAAAAAATGGGTATGCAAAAATACCTATAGAATAGATATATTATGTGAAGGAATATTACCAATTGGTATTGTTAGGTATAAAATTACTACATGAAAAATTGACTTGCTTACTTAAAGGATATGTCCAAATATTATATTGCAAATTTCAAATAAATACTGTAAAGTTTTAAATGAATAAAATTTTAATATTATTAAATTTTCCGTATTTCAGTACCCTGAAACGCGCAAATAAAATAATCTACATATAAAATTAAAGAAAATTATTATGGTAACTTTATGTTTTACTTTTTCCAAGCCAAAGCTCAGTAGTTGACCGATTGTCATTTAAGTTTAGTAAACATGCAAGTGCTATACACTACGGCACTCGTACTAGCCTTAGCACAATACCATGACGTATAGCGTATCAAAGTGCATTGAATGAAATGGAAACAATTATATTATACGAAGGTATAATGAGAAGAATACACTCACAGTGGGTAATAGCAAATGCAATAAAACACTGTCTCTAAGACAAGATAGGTCTAACACGAGAACTATGATTTGCCGTAATCAAATGTAATATGATTTAATGGAAGGTAATGCAATCATTGTGTTATTTTATGTACATCCACACATTACATACACCTTATACCTACACGTTCATGTTAAAATAATACACTGCCATACACATTTGCATTGGCCAAGTTCCCTTCTACCTTCTACTCACAGTTTTTTGTAGGATATATCTCAATGCAACGTTTTATCTGTTTATGGCAATCAAGTATTATTATATTATAGAATACACCGTGGTTTATTTTATAGCAGTGGCTCTCTGCCGGTATGTCAGGTCACATAACAATGCAATACCTCAACATGCACACTTCACTCCCACTCATGTCACTCTATTACACAGAATCCCATATTTTACAAAGATAGTACCACACAGAATACTGCTCAAGAAATGCTTCTCAATATTATCACTATTACTATAATTCACAATAGCTGTATGTATGTATGTAGTACCTATGTAAATATATCACACACCTACCTAAGTAATATCTGTACTGATACATGTCTAGGAATGTTATACTTCAACTATGGCTAAAGGGACATAAAGTGAAATGAAAAGTTTAGCTGTGTAAATTGTGTGGTTGTGTGTAAAATACAGTAAGAACTGTAACAAACGAGAGTATTATGGAGATTGATGAGAGTATGCTGCTAATACAATGCTGTAGTAAATAAATAAAGACTCGCCTCATACTACGTAACTATCTTTCAGCTTCAATTACCTTGTCTTAGATTACACAAATCAAATTAAGCTGAACTTTGCTATTTGCCAAACACATACACATACATATGTACAGAAAAGAAGCTACTACAACTAAATGCTATAACATTAAGTGTAAATATAATATAACTGTAGTGTAAGGGAGCTATGTTGTATGTGTATTGTGCTATATGGGTAAAAAAGGGGGAATTAATGCAGAATGCAAGTATTATTTGTACAAGCAAGGTACAGAAAAGAATAGTCATGACATAGGTGTATGAATTCAAGTAGTTCACCTGAACATCTTCAATCTCTGATTGCTATTAATTCATTTTATTACAAAGGCACATTAAAACCAGAGCGAAGGTGTGGATATATCTTCAGTGTTGTTTTAACTGTTCGTATGGGTCGTAGCTTGTCATTTGAACAAGAGTACCAGTGTCCATTCAGTCGGTTATAACCATTCGGAGGAGATAGTCGTCTCCATTTAGATTGTGCACTCATTTTTTCCATGAAGCAACAAAGGAGAATAAGTCATTTTTTAATTAGTGTTTTCTTTTAGGTATAGTAATATTTACTTACACTATTACTACTGTACTTATCGTAGAAGTGGGAAAAGATTATTGAATTGTGTTTATTGGAATATACATAGCTACTTTTTATAGCTATAGTTTGTTGAGAAAGTGATTCGGTGATAATTTTGTCAAGAAACATCAAAATGGCAAGATTGTCGGGTTTTTTGAGTGGTTCGAACTCGAGGGTGGACGGTGGAAAATTCGGTTTGCTTTTTGTGAGTGTTGTGCTTTTGGTTGTGACAACTGCGGGGAGATCTGTAGATGCACAAGTGACCAACCCGAATTCTGTGACGAATATATTTTCAGGAAATTCAGAAAATAGTGACAGACTCATTGTTACGCCTTATATCAATGCGGGAGAGATTGAGAGAGCGCAAAATTTGTCCCGAGTGACGAATTTCACCAGAGTACAAAGTTACGCCGGATTTTTTAATGTTCATCCCACGTACAACTCTAATATGTTCTTTTGGTTCTTCCCTGCTGCGGTAAGAATTCTTAGTTTGTTGTTATGTAGCAATTACATATGCCAAGAGGGATGAATGCGATTTCTTTGTTTGTGAGAAAATATTTCATTATCAGATTTTTGCAAGCTTCTTGACAAAGCTATGTAACGTTTCAGTATTATTTCAGTTGGATTGGCTTGCAATGTGAAATGAATGCCGTGATGCTCTTTGTTTGAAGATTAATTTAGTCTTTTATTTTACTATGCTTGGGAGAGAATATTCTAATTAATGTTAAGTTAACAATGCTAACCTATAATCCCACAGAATCATTGATTGATAAATATTAAAATATTTAGTACACTTTAATTTCAGATTATATCGGAATAAATGAAAAATCATCATAAAGTAGCTAAAAGATATTTTCATACATATTACAAGATTCAAGTTTTCCCTTGAATAAAGTCACAGGAGTAATGTATTCCTTGTGACATATAAATATAGTAAAAAAGTAGTATAAAATAAATTTCCGCACGTTTTATTAGATAAGTTAGAAATCTGTAGAATACTTCAGCTTAACCATGTTCTAAACAATAAGAAAAAAATTATTCGAAAAAAATTATTGAAAATGAAATTTGCAAGAAAATATCAATCTAAAATTTCAAGGTGTAGCATTAAAAAAATATGTATTGCTTGCTTACTTGCATTCCTCATGGATTTGCCTTTCTATGGATTAGTATATACAAAACTCTGCAACTCTAGGAGGGATGATGAAACATGTGTAGCATTCATTGGTTCACATGATTAACATCTATAGAAGTTACTTTCTCTCTTTAGGTCACTCAGGATTGAGGAAAGGTACAACAACAATACTTGACTAAAAAACACTAGAAGAGAGATCATTACTTTTGATAATAATAGTATACTGTCGAGCAGTTTACAAATTTGATACAGCAACATGAGTAGAAATTGAATTTCCTATATCATGAAAATATGCAATTGATCCAAAAACCAAAAAGATATATAGTTAAGTAAAAGCTCATCAAAAATACTCATTGATCTCATATCGTTTTATTGTTTATTACTCCTGAGTATTAAAATTTATATAAAAGAAATTCAAGATAAATCACTACTTTAATATCAATAACTATACAGCACTGCCTGTTCCAATGTATTGTATATTCGTTTTAAAATTTCCTGCAAAACTTAAGCATAGGAAGAGGTAATAAAAAATATTCGATTAAAACGCTATGTTGTATAGTATTGTAAAGAAATGATGAAAAATCTGAAAATTGGAACCAAGTACTTTAGTAAATTAAAAATGCCTGCAGTGATAACCAAGATGTTAGAAACTAACCATTATAAATCGGTGCTTTTTACAGTCGGTATAAATTTTATGGTATAGAACTTAATAATTGTCCATACATCTTACAGGTAACATAGATGTAATTTTCATCCCAATAAAAAAATTGAATTTAATTAGTGTGACTTAGTAAACTACATTTTGTTTACCTACGTCGGTGATTATCTGCCTAGGTATACAGCTAATGCCAGTGGTTCGTATTGTGTTAATGATACATTTGTATGTGTAATTCTCTATTAAATTTCATGATACTTTATATAGAATTTGAATTATGTCCTTATAGAGAATTTGATGCCGGAAGGTGCAACAGGCTAAAAAAAGTCACAGCAAACTTTTTGGCTAAAAGGCCGTAACCTCTAATGTATGTTTCAAAATTTCGGGGAAAGGGATGCAATTGCCCTATGCCATCCCTTTCACAATAACCTTGTACATATTAACAAACTATTTTATATGTTCTACAAACATTAGAAGATCGATTTATCTTTTATGCTTAGTTTGATAATGATGAGCATAAACTAAAGCAGTACAGCATGATTCTGAAAAGCCTTGTGTACATACAGTGTAATATTGATAGTTTAGTTTTAACCTAACAGTTTAAACCTAACATCAATAATTTAGGCGTTTCAATATTCAATTTGTACAGTAACTAAGCCTATTATAATGCCTAATGTTGCAAATATAAAACCTACAAGAAACCATAATTAGATTTCCAGTCTACAATGGCTATGGTTGTATCTGTTATGTATATAATATGCATTTAAATGTTCTAGCTATAGGAAAAATTAATTTGCCATTCCAATTCTTTTCTGGTATGACTGACTGTGTGGTGAATAAATGATACTGTGTTAAAATGCCATATTGCTATAAAAAGTTTAATTTGTTGTGACAGTAGCTTTACATTTTTAAACACGTGCATAATACTTAAATGTTATTTACTGATTTACTATTTCAGTACAACGCAGAAAATGCTCCAGTAGTCTTGTGGCTGCAAGGAGGACCTGGTGCCCCATCTCTTTTCGGGCTTTTTACCGAACACGGTCCCTTCTTAGTCGACTCAAAAAGTTATCTCCGCTTCCGAAGCAATCCCTGGTCTTTGACACATTCTGTTCTCTACATTGACAATCCAGTCGGTTGTGGTGAGTCTTTATAATCTTCAATTTTTCTTACCCATTAAACACTCTATTCTTGTAGTAGAGACATTGCACTATCATGGATTAATCAGTTACAATATTGGTAGTAATATTTTATCTTGATATTTAGCATCAAAAGTATTTTAGTTGTAAACTTATTAACTTTATACACATTTTTTTCCGTATAGGATTCAGTTTCACGGAAGATGAAAATGGTTTCGCCCGGAATGAAAAAGATGTGTCGAGAGATCTATACAACGCTCTTACACAATTCTTCACTTTATTCCCACGATTCCAAAAGAGGGACTTTTATATTGCCGGCCAATCTTACGGAGGTAATTACTAATATCCATAAAAATTAAAACAATCTTTATAGATTATATTTAAGTCTTGTATAGGAGAGTGTGTATAAAATCATTAAATACAAGCTATAGTGTAATATGTGGAAAAAATCATTGTAATTTTTTATTTGATTACATCTACAGGTAAATATGGATTATCCATCGCTTACAAAATCCACAAGGAAAACCAAGAGCTTCCTGCAGTTCGTATGAATCTTAAGGGTGTTTTACTCGGAGCTCCCTTCGTTGACCCTGTTTCAATGATTGACTTTGGAGAGTTCATGTACAACATAGGTCTCATCGATGAAAACGGAAAAGCTTACTTTGATCAAAAATACGCCGAAGCGAAAGACTTGATTTCCAAAGGGAAATGGTTGGATGTGGATAATGTGAGTTAACACTACAATTAAATAATTTATAATTATTAGGTAGGAATTATTTTAATAGTAATTAGTACCTAATCATACATAATATCCTTATAAAAATATGTTTGCACTTTCGATTTGATTGGCATGTCAGGAAGGAAGAAATACTCACCCCATTAAAAATAGAATCTTTTATTCTAAGCACAAATAAAATGCTTATAGCTTCACACATAAAAATAGTGTTTCATATTACCATTCAAATATTTACAAACGATAGAATATTACACTTATAAGTATAGAGCAAGGTTTATATGAAGTGTTTATAATTTATTGCCTAAAAAACTTTTACGTACACTGTTAGTGGATCGTTCGAGTTATTTGTGTGTGCGTGTGCATTGTTTGGTTAATGCAATTTAACAATACACCCTCTAATTAACTCTTTGTTCTAAGGAAGCACCTACATTACTCTCGCAAGTAGTTAGTACTATATAGAATTGTACAACAACAATTACCAATGCAATCATTACTTAAGTAAAGCAATGAATTACGTACAAAGTAGGAATCGAATTCGATGCTAGTAATGTACTAACGATATTATTACTACATTTTTAGATTGATACAGAAAACTGCTGCAGCAGCAGTGTATTAGTGTAGTGTATTAGCTGACAAGTTACTTAAGCACGCCAATGCATGTCACATGCATGCAAGGCAACTATATATACACATTTTTCAATATACACCATTTGTCTGTATATATAATAATCGTAAGTGTAAGTAGTATGAAAAAGACATGGCATGATATTGCATAAGAGCATTGTTGTGTTATTAAACGACCAAGTTGGAAAAGTAAGAAGTTAAATACTGCATGGGAACATCTGCTGTGCCAGTAAATTATGATATGAATGAAAATACTTGTAGACTCGTGTGTTGTAGGAATAGCATGGCACACTATGCATATACGTTACATTTCTACTATTTACTTGACGTTACACGGCCAATACGTGTTTTATGTATAGTTGAGACGGTATCGCGAGAAGTTTTTGTCTTAGTTTGCTAATAATAAGAGATCTAGGTAGGAAAGTTAACAAACAGCAAAAATATTCCCACGCATTCTCTTTGCTTGTTTATCAATACGAACGAGGATACTCTTGTAAAATGCTTTAAAGTACTAGACTAGATATCATAAGAATGTTATTACCTATTAGGTATGCATTATTATAATACTTCTGTATACAGTATACATACGTGTAGTGAATTTTTCCTTTTAAGTAGGATTTTTACTGTGCACAGACAAACAGAGTCGCACACTCAAGCTAAATGTAAAGTTGTCTTTGGGATTTTTAAGATGTATGATGTATTAGAATGTGAGTTTGTGTTTATCTTGAGTGTGATCTTGTTTTATGTTTACCTTTCCATACATTTATTCAGCCGAGATAAAATAATGAGTGTCTCTATGCACTTTTTTCCGTTCACCTTTTTGCAGCTCATGGACGAATTGCTTCACGGCGACTTCACTCCGTACCCAACCTACTTTAAGAACGTGACAGGATTTGACTTTAACAAGAATTTCTTGGAAGAAACACGGCCTAAAACGTATGGATTCTATCAGCAATATATTCAAAGGGATTATGTGCGTCATGCCATTCACGTCGGATCCACAGTCTATCAAAATTTCAATTCTTCCGTTTTGAAATACATGAGACAAGATTTTCATCAGAGTGTTAAACCTTGGGTGGAAGAGCTGCTGGATGCAGACTACAGAATTTTGATTTACTCCAGTCAGTTGGACATGGCAGTGCCTCACACAGGAATTGCAAGATTTATTCGCTCTCTCAAATGGAAGGGTTCCGATGACTATGCTGGCACAGAGAGAAAAATATGGAAAGTCAACAGGGAAATTGCAGGATATTCCAAGACGTCAAGAAATCTTATTTATTTGTTCATTAGGAATGCGGGACACGTGGCCCCTCATGATAAGCCAGAATGGACATTTGATATGATCAATAGATTCACCGCGGGCAAGTCCTTCTAATTACCATACATTTACCTCTGTAATGGTAATTCCACAATTATTTTATTTGTTCCCAGGTTGAAATCTGAAATGTCAGATTATAATTAATTGTACAGTACTTTGAATAATACACAGAATCATTGCAAAGTATTTTTTTACAGGATGCGCTTCGAATTACTACCTACTGTAGGTGAAATGTAATCATAGTAATCAAGTATAGGTTTAAATACTACTGTAAAAGTAATTTTGTGTACATTATACCTGCGTACATTTTTTAGGGAAGATGAAGACAGACAGTCATTCATAGTAAAAAGAGTCTGTGATGCCATAATTTATAAGAGATACGGTAATTTCTGTTTTATTTATTAAAGTCCATGAGAAAATACACACTTTTCCTTTCTATTGCCAATTTAATACTAACTTATATTTAATTGGTAACTGTAAATCCTCCCTAATAGCTGTAGCTACCTTGATAACTATACTAGTGCTAGCCTTTGAGTGTACTTTCTACTTACAAATATTTATTGTGTAATATTTCTTCTCTGTCGCTTTAAAAAACGCAGTAGTAATGTATTTTTCCAGATTCTTAAACATACAGTAATAGTATTTTAAATAATAACAAAGGAAATCTATTTATTTTTTATACTCCTTCAAAAAGGAAACGATTTCTGCAACATCAATCAAATTAATTGTAGTTTTTTTTCTTATGACTTTTGAGCAACCTTTTCTTTAAAGTGACTTGAATACCATAATACTCCGGATTTTAGTCATCTACTAATTAATAGCGTAAGTAATAGTTACTATGAATGTATAAAAATGAACAAATTATATTTTATTATACAGATACTTATATATATTGCCGAGAAAACATAATAATGTGTAAACTGTAAACGTTTGTGTAATTACGACTACCATAATTTTGGAGTTTTCCAAAATATTCTTAGTTCCACTTTCCAGGTTTCAGATTATAATGTAATAACAGCTAAGGTATTTATGAGGTATGTCTTGTTTGTGAGTGACATTTTATATCTTGTAGATGTAGGCCTATAACGAAACATGTACAGCAAAAAAGGAAAAAAATCGAAAAGAAATAAAAATAAACTTAACTAAATTAAATCACAAAGACCAACAACAAAACTTCTCTTTTTTCCACAACCTATGACCTACCTTCTTCTTCTTCAAGACTTACTTTTATGTAAGAAAACAACTTTCGTATATTATTTTCAATAATGTATGTAATTTTATTTTAATTCTGACCCTAATTAATATTGCCCATTAATACATACCTACATTGGATTGCACTTAAGTATGCATCTATAAAAACTTAATTAAGTGTTAGTTTAATGTGAGTTGCATGTGTTATCTCAGTCTAAATGGGTGTTTTAATGGCCGGTTTTTAGTGCAAAACGTATTACAACTCGTCTTTTTAAGTTTGCATCACACAATGAGTTCAATCGCTCTGGTATTAATGATATAATATTTGTATTATGCTAAGTACTGTGCATCTAATTATTATTATAGCATTACGCTATGTAAGTGTAAGTCTTTATTTACTAGAATAGAATCTTTGTTTGAATGAAATATTTAATGTTTTTGTATCGCTTGCTGTGTGGCTGCGTGGTGTTGTGTTGTCATGTATTAGTGTCGTAGAGGTGTAATACAGGTATTTGTGTGTTATGTATTGTGTAGTGCAGTGTGAAACGATGAAACTGTTATTTGAAGCTACCTATATATATTTATATGTAAATGTACAACAAGAGCAAACCACTACTAGTTCTGTAAAGCACGTACGTTTATAAATATAGGTGTAAGATATTTATATGTGAGTTGAAAATATACACACGGACTAGATTCGTTTTGTTGTTCGTGGGATGTTCACCTTCTCTTGTTTGTGTGTGGCTGCCTGTACTGCTACTATACATAGTACTGCTATTATATAAACCATTTGTGGACACACAATAATATAGTGTGAGAAAAGCTATAATATGTGAATGTGATGATGAAAATTCAATGGTACTTGCTCGCAAGTTGCATTGCCACATGTGTGACATGAATTTCATACATAAACACATCACCAAACCATCACAGTAAAATCATATGCAAATGTAGTGTGTAGTGCTAGAAATATTTTACCACGTATGTATATTATAAGGTAACACGCTAAGGGATAATATCACATTACTATTATATACATACAAGTATAAATAATATGCCACATTTTCTTACGAACGATCATGGATTGATTAAAAATTGCATTGGAATTTATTATTATCTAAACACAGTTTACCTTCAAATGAGAATACTTTCAAAGCAAAACTCATGGCAGAATAACACAGTCCCTGTATACATACCACACATGCTTGTGTATTTGAGAATGTATATTTTTTGCATGGGTATTTTATTTGTACATATATATAGTAATGTTATTATAGCTAATTTGATGATAATGATGTTAATGTCCATGCATGTTATAAGTACACCTACCTATATAATATACCCAACGTGGGAGACAAAACGACTTGGCTCTGTAGTATAAATAAAATACGATGTAATACTAGTACTGAGCAATAATAATTATATTATATTTTTATATATACATGATACAGTAATTAAGTAATTAATAAAAAAATCTTTTGAAAATCAAACCACGAGACAAGGCAATATTTTATAAGGAGAAATTATATACGTGTATTATATATTCTATGTATTCCATAAGCAGACGTGATGATTTTTCTAGGATAACGCAACTAACGTCAGTAAGTACGTGTAAAAACGATTTTCGTTTTGATAAAAGTACATTCATATTCAGAAAATAAATTTGTATTACTACTTTATCTTATATAGTACAAATTCGTATACATTTCTTGTACTCCATGTAAATTACCTTAGAGCGTGTGTATTTTTTCAAAGAAGCCTTGTTCTTTAGGCTGTTTCGACCTTATCAATGCTTGTTACATTGTGCTTTACCATATCTGCTATTGCAATACACAAAATTAGTTTTTTCTTTGTAAAGTGCTTTTTATTCATCATCATATTATTAGATTATTGGTATAAACAAATGTGGTTTGCACATTAAATGTAATTTTCTTTTTTTCACCTATATTAACTTCAATAATTATTACACTAAGAAACCAAGAAAATGCAGATGACTTAAAACAATTAATGTCAGTCTGGTATATTAAAAATCTGCGATTTAAAAAGATGCTGGTTGGTAAATAAGGGTTTGTAGCAAAAAAAGAAATACTGCTGTAGACAGTAAAACTGAATGTTAATGTGGAAGAAAAGTTATTTTAGGCTTTGTGTGTAGTGAAGGTATTCCTGGAGCAAAGATAAAGTAATGAATGAATGATGAATCCATTCCCATGCTATGCTCAGTTGAGATTTTTAGTAGACAAGCTGTGCTTCCAAGCATTCCTTAATAACATGTGTCGTTAAGCCCCAATCCAGTCGATTTCCATGCATTAGTCAAGCACGACGGTAATAACGAGAGTCAATGAAAAATAATTATACGTTTGCCGTTCGAGGAAAACAGTCTATCCGCTACTATACTGGAAATAAAACTAGATGTGTGCAACAAATATTCTGCCTTGTTGTACACTCTTAGAGTTTTTGGCACCTACCCACTTACTACCTATGTCATAGCAGATGTAAATAGATATCCAGTCAATCCTATCTGCTAAACTTTAAATTACTAGTGCTATATAAATAGGTTTATTATTTTTAAAGTTTTGACACAAAAGAGTTTATCTTTATCATGAATGATATTGTACCTCACATTTGGGGTAGTCAATGTGGCTCAAAATATTACAAATTGTTTTATTAAATTAAAAAAATCAAAAATTGGGTAAAAAACTTCAATTTTTAAAAATGCCGTTTGTAATCGAATATAAAACGTAGTTAAGAACTCCTATCAAATTTCTTAACCAAAGACAGTTTCATTTAACAATTCCTAATATTTAGTTAGTTAATTTGCTTGCAATTTGTATTTCAATTATGTCGATACGTCATTGATCTCTTCAGAATTTCCCAGCAATTTATATAACCCGTATCATCATTGAAAGAGTAAATAAATCTGTCTTGAAAGCGGTGACACCCAAGAGACATCATCCTTCGAGCTGTTCGGTGCTCACACCATAATTTACTTAAATTACAACTCATCTGTACTTACATAGGAAAATAAAATAATGAATCCTAACTAATTTTAAATATTCGGAATAATAACTACCTATAATTACTTTATAATGAACCCTATACTATAACATCTGTATTCAAGTATTAGCTTTGTGCGATTGAACTGATTATTATTGTACAAGTACAATTTGTTTTGTGTCATTCGTTCATAACGATATCACATAGTACATTCAATCTTTATCAATAAAATCTAATAGGATTCTGCAAAATTACTACAGATAATAAATCTTCCACTATAACTACCTAGGTATAAATTAACATTATAAACTATATTATTCCAGTTAATTAATTTATATACCGTAAAATGCTGTCTGGAAAAATTTCCATTTAGATAGATTCTACTCGATAATAGGGGAAATATACCACAGTAACCTACGAAAATACGACAATTTCGCAAATAAGGGAAAACTGCCTTTTTAAAGTTAAACATGCTTTCCCTTATTAAGAGGAACTCCGGATCAAGCAGTGCAAAACTTATTGTCTCCTATGGGTTTCGAACCTACCCCCTGCCCCCTACACACTCCGTCTACCTTCTACCACTTATTCTTGCCGCACCCTTGACCACCTACCCACTTGAACATTGTTAGTAGACTCATAGTTCTAATCCATGAATTACTTGAAAGTATGGAACAGTACAGAAAAGTGCTAAGACTGGTGAGATACAATAAAATAATGTAGGACGCCTCCTCTCGGGGACCCCTACCTAAGGGTTCCTTTCCTCTTTCGATGTGGAAAGTCGCGTTTTTTAAGTGATTTTCCATTATGAGAAACAACATTATTTCCATTAAAAAAGGGCTCCAAGTTTGTAGTTTTCTACGGATGTGTGCTAATTACTTCTACCCATGCTTGTTCTTCCCATCTGTTTTTTCAGTGTATTTGCATTTAAACTCATGTAGCTAATTCTGTTACAAAACCTGTCAAAAGTAGATTAACAACTGTTGTCAAAAGCAATCTTTTGAAAAAATCGTCACATAACAAAAATATGAGTTGCACATCTCTAGAGATGCGACTAAGGGATGCTGGGTAGAATCTGGCGAAGGACCTTTAGAGGAAACTTCCGGGAGTATGAGAGAAAGTGAGAGAGAGAGGATGGTAGCCTCCTGTGAGACTGTTGTGTGTGAGACTCGGGCAGAAAGCAATCGAGGGTTGGCGAAGCGAAGGAAAGGAAGGGAGAAAGAGAGAGATAGACGAAGAAGACCAGCAGAAGAGAACTAAACTCACAAAGAGAGAATGAACAGTCGATCGATGGACGTGAAAATCGATGATGGATCTTTTCCCCTCCTCTCTTTTCTTCTTCTCTCTCAAATGCTACACTTTTCACTCCGAAGTCTCATCTGCCTCTCTCCTGCTCCTGCCTTGCTTTACTTTGACCTGCTCTTCTTCGTGGCCACTGCCACTCTCACTCTCCAGACTCCTACTGCTACACTCTCACACACATCCTCAATCTTCTCTGTACACTCTTCCCTTGCCGCGACTTTCACTTCCTCAGCCCACCTTCCATTCACTCTTCCTTTTTCACATCTTCTTCCCGTCACTGTCCTCAAAGTCGCACGCTCCAGTGTCAGCCAGACCCACACATGCACACCACACAAACATCCAACTTCACCAATGTCACATCTGTGCCCCACTATATACTAAATCTTCCCTCCAACTATCCTATAGGCGAAACAACGAAAAAATAATACGCAAATCCTACAATTATTCTACAATCATCATTCAATCCAGGATTTATGATGCGGAACTGCCTAGCTACATTATAAAGAGCTTCCTCGTTAAAAAAGAATTACTATAATATTTTATAGGAAAGACAAATGAATGCGAATGTATTTATAAAGTCTTTCAATGCTTGAGACGATTTGCAAATGAAATTGTTGAAAAATATATGTTTGTCCTAGAAAAGGCAAAGCAAGGAATGGAAATCAAATTATTTTATATAAAACTCAATGACACAAACAAGAGCAATACGTTATATAAGTCACAAACACAAACAAAGAATTATGGCATATGAGTTTCAGTTTGTGAAACAATTATTTATGTATTAGTATTATAGTACGTTATATAAACTTCTTGTGAGTATTTCGTGGTGTACTACTTAGAAATATCTGGAGTGAATAAATATAGCACAGTATTATGTGTGTATAGGACGAGACAATAATAAGCCGATGTTATGTAAGGAAGATGAAAGCTGAAAAGGAAGGTCATGGAATGAAGGGGAAACCAAAAATCAAATCATGGGTTGACCTAAATCTAAACTTTCCATCAACCTGTATGTATCGCGACTGTTGTAAACTACCTGAGGAGAATTAGACTGAACACGTGTTATCTCTCTGCTCCATGAAAATGTCTCAGTCTCAAGAACCATGCATCCTCCTCCGCATTTTCCCCATCAAAGTTGATGCACTTCAAAAACACACACACAAACACACGTACATACATACATTCCTCGTGTATAGACTTCCAGACATATCGCTGTGCATGAGACGAGTCTAATTTCCTTTTGCTAATAATGATCCATTCATAATGTTCAATTTGCTCGTCTCCGTCCCAGTCAAGATGATATAAGCGATAATATTATGTCGGGGAAAATAAAAGTTAAGCCTCATCATCACAAGTTAATAAATGTGATGTGTCATTCCATACCGGTGTGCATAGTGCTGTCGCTCTGTGTGATGGTAATGGTGATGTAACTTGTAGTATATGGAACTAAGATGTATATACAACGTATAAAAGTCTCACAGTAATGTGCTCGGTGCATTTCTGGCTTCCTCGGTGGTGTAGCTCTCTCTTTCTAAGTCTGTAAGTAGAAGCGAGTAGTCACTCACTCACAGTAACATAATACCACTCAATATCCTTAAAGCTATCATCTCAAGCTCCTCTCATTTAATACTCTCTCTCTCTTTCTAACACACACACTCATCATAATGCTTTCCCCATTCCTTCATACTCATACCAAAATAGCTACACACGAGTACCTATACATTTACCATATTTTATCACTATATCCTATGTATATACCATTCATTGTGCTGCACAAACCGGAACCTACACATAAAGCATTATAAAAAGGAAATAACATGCAATGACATATTCTTATGTCTATATTACATCTACAAAGGCTTTTACAGCACAAATACCTAAACAAATATACCACATGCACACAATACAATATGTATGATACTGTAATTTTGTTTAGCATCGCATAGCACCCTTCACACATCAAAAACACAAGTACTACTGTCCAAAGCAAACTTTGAGCAAACCAAACCAAAACAGTCTTTACAATGTACATGGCGTTTTTGTTATTTACTAATATTTTATAAAATGTCTCAACTGCATGCATTTTTGTGAAAAATCATGCATACAATATTTACATACAAGGTTGACACTTGACAGTTACATTTACATTACAACAGAGATTGTGCATTTGCATACCTAATACATTTTAAGATAAATAAAATTCTTATCTGTGAAATACAAACCTACAGATTGTTTAAATTTTAGAACTGCATTGTAACGGTCGTAAATTGAGTAGGTACTGTATTAAATGTTAAAGATACCTAGAAGCTTCACGAACAATAATGAGTTACTGACAATGAGTAATTTAAATGCTTCGGCTATAAATAGTTACTCCTACAACTCAAACAGACTTCATATACTTTCTATGTAGATATAGCATAGATCATCATCAGCAGATCAGCACTACTGTTAAGCAAGGCATAAATGTTGAAAAATGTGTGTGTCTGAGCTACGTGTAACATTAGGTGCATATCTAAATGTAGTAATAGTGCTACCTAATTGGAGTGTATAGTGATCTGTATATGTATTTCAGGCGATAGATTTTGGGGAAAGTGTTTGGGATACTTGAGGTACTATACGCTTGTGTCGGTGTCAAACAAATTGCACCTTTAGCCGAAGAGGGCCGACGAAGATGACGACGACTGGAACACTTTAACAAGTAGGAGTGAAAGAGTTTTGGCGCTCCCATCCATCCCACACTACTTTACTCTAGTTATTCAACATAGTGCTAGTCTCCTAGTCCTTAGCCCTAAAGAAGAGCACAGAGCTACTATATACCCACTTACCACCACCACCACCAGCACAACCACCACCACCACCACCACTACGACTGTATCTCCTACACTTTTCTCCTACTCCTTCATCCTTCTCCCACACTTCTACAAAGACTACACTACACTACGCTGTAGCATGTACCTATTTGAAATATACGTGGAACAAATACTATGTGCATGTCCATGCCATGTAATGTGCGCTAGGTCTAGATTCTCAATTCTCAACTCTCTCGGATTCTGCGTTGCTTAGGAATACTGTGATGGTCTTCTTGTTCGTCGTCATTCTCGTCGTCCTCATATTATTATTACGAGCTACTACATAGTTGTAGCTACTAGGAAGGTACTAGGTACACATACATACATACATATACACGAAGGAATGAAGGTATGTAGTGGTACTTTGTAAACTGAGATGCTATACACAAATACCTACGTACATTACATACATACATTGATGTGGTATAGCAGATCTGATGGTATTGTATGTATGGGTATGGTCGGACGGACAAAACGGATTCTCGCGATTTAACTGTGTATTATATAGTGCATGTACACATGAACATCTCTGTCGAATTCGGGAAAAGAGCGGAGACACACCGAAAGAGAACGAATGAAGAAGCTTGACGTTTCCATAGTGAATCCGCCATTTCCTGGATCGTTTCGTTCCATTTTTCTCCCGAAGAGAGCATACTTACTTACTAGTACAACCACTATTTATACATTATCATTATAACTCTAAATAATATCTCTAACTTGAAGCTACATGCACATATTACATAATATTCCGCCACTACATACACATACATACTCCTAAAGCATACTCCTCGCATACGTAGCATTGTGTGAACACAAAAATCAACTAAAGTGGCAAAGATGATGTAGTTACGAGTAGTACTCCTCCTGCTCTCCTTCTTCTCTCCATTGTCTTTGTACATTCAAACAAACGTTGCATAGTTTTACATATGTGTACAGTCTAATACTGTACATACACCCCACATGTTGTAATTGTACTACTGTTATTGTGTACATACTACAGAAATACACACAGAAAGTTGAGAAGCTCCAACTATGCACGTTGTGGTAGCGAACAAGAATAAGAAGAAGAAAAAGAAGGACAAGAAAGAAAAAAGCAGGAACAGACTACTGATCCTAGTGGTGTACAGTGTGGTACTTGTTCTTTTTGTACTGTTTGTATTATTACTATTACTGTAGTATAGGAGAAAGTACTAGGACTAAAAACTACATTACGTCGTCTTGTGAAAAACTAAGGGAAGTAAGAGAGAGAAGGAGACTTGTCAATTGGACTTTGGATTTTGGACTCAAGTCCCGCATCCGAATAGTGGAAAAGAGAGACGAAAGAGCGTGAGTAGTGCATCTGAGGAGACTGAAGGAAAGAAGAACACAGTTTCTCGACGACTCTTCTCTGTAGCTCCAGCAACTTCCATTCCTTTCTCTTCCTGTGTGCTTTCCATACATACAATCCTTTGCTGCTCTCCTACTCCTAGGACCACTCTGTCTCCTTTATCTCCTGCGTGTTCCTCCTGTTTGCATGTTTCTCCCTCTTTCCTTCTGTCTCTCCTATTTTATGCACTGTCTGTGTGTGGCATAATTTTACAACAGTCCATAGGTATATAACTACATTCTCTACTTTCAACCATACACGCTACAGATACTACTACTACCATAGATAAAACTTTCGTAAATATAGTTGTAGCAATATCGTCGCAATTTTATACATTACTTTAGTACTACTACTACACGCTACCACTTCGGTGTAGTGTATACACTACTGCTCTATTTATACGATAGCTATATCTCACATAGGAATAACTACGTTAGTATTTGTAGGTAGGTATTATTTTACTCTGTTTTACAAACTCTCGTGTATTTGTAGATATACTACAGAAACTAGCAAGTTTGTTCTCGTTTTTTTGTATTATACTGTTGTAGTGTTACTCTGTGTGTGTGTTCTTAATACCGCTACAAAAAACAAACTTCACACAGTCAGTCAGTCAGTCAGTCACTGTGTATACTCCACACAGAGAAATTCACATACTTTGCCTAGAACTGTACCCTTAAACTGAAAAATTGCATATTCTAAGTCTATGCTAGTTCAGGATTTATAATAAAATATGAGCAAAGATTAGTAGTAGGACATATACATAGAAAATTTATTTACTATTTACCTAGGTGGCTAGGTTATGTATAACACTTTCATTTAATATGTACAGATAGTATCTAGGTATTAGAAGAAAGGGTTAGGTTGTGGTATGTGCATGTAATAAATAATATTAAGTTTCTAACTGTATACAGATACACATTTCTACTTAAACAGATCGTAGTGCCATACATTAGCCGATAAACTGTGAGAGAGAGAGAGAGAGTTTCTGAGAAAACAAGAGAGAAATGAGGGAAAGTGAGCTGTGCTGTTGTGTGTGTGAGTCTGTGAGTAGAAGTGAATAAGACAAGACACGAACCGCCACACAGCACACCACACACACCACCATCAGTGAATGAGTGAAAGCTGAGAAAACCAAGCGAGCCAAAGCAGCAGCGACCCACACACACATACACACACGTTAACTATAACTTCTACCACTTATACTTACTAACACACACAACGAAAAGAAAAAGAACACAGCATTACATTAGACATACCTAGGTACATAGTACATACAATATATAACGTACCCACTACTACTAATGTTAAGTAAGCAAAAGTCGGAGCTACAAAGAACTAACTCTATCTTTTGTATGACTCCAAATGCAACTAGGTATGTACAGCATAGAAGTATGGACTAGACACAAACTAAGAAATCTTCTAGGTGGAAATACTAGAGCAAACATTGCCATTATATCTGGCAGACAGACGAGTACAGTTTACGTAAGAAATACTAAAAACACATGAGTTTTGTGTTTCCCTGTTTCCACACAGGAGTACTGAGTGAGTGAGTGAGTGAGACCTGTATAGTAGTGCAAAGAAAGTGTATAGACATCATATACAGAGAAATACTACAGGAGGAGGCTTTGTATTTGTATTCGTAGTACAGTACACAGAGATAGTAGTAGTAAAGCAATACATAGTATTCTTGGTAGTATTTGTAAAAGTGGTCGGAGGAAGGAAAGTGTAGGAAAGAGTGTGTATATGATATGGTAGTGTAAAAGTCTGGTATGGTTGTAGTAGTATTGTGGTGGTAGTAGTAGTAGTAGGAGTTGGGAGAGAGTTTTGTGTGTGAGTAGTGGTGTCTGTAGGTGTAGATGGATTGAAGACACACAGGACAGGAACTGATATTTAAGAGAGTCATGGCAAAGTTTCCATTCAAATCCAATCGGAACGTACAACAGAGCAGGAGTAGTAGACGTAGTTGTTGTACTAGTAGTACAAATACAAGAAGAAGCATCAGAGTCAGCAGCAGCAGCAGCATTCGAGCCCCCCGAAACTTTCTGTAGTGATCTCTCCTGTTTTCACCCGGATCTACCGATCCGCCGATTCTTCAAGTGAAACTAAACCAAAGGAAACGAAATGAGAACAGACGAGAGAGTGTCTACTACGAATAGTGTTGTTGTGCAGCTCAACGTACTTACTACTACGTCTAGGACTGGAGTGTCAAGTGTGTGTCCGTAGTAGTGCTTTAATACTCTAGCGTACTTACTACTACCACGACTAGTACCTTTTTAGTACTACTCCCAGTCCCAGTTCTACCAAAATACCCAAACCAATATAAAACCAACACAACTCACGTCACATCAGCTTTGCTCCACTTCGTCACAGTCAACAGTAAGCAATGATTCAATGCTACAATTACTGTTACTACTATACACTACCATCAAACCAACACCAGTCTTCCTTATATTTATTATTAACATACTACCTAACCAGCTAATACAAATACAATCACTATAGTGTAGTGCACCAACACAAAACAATCATTTTCAACACTATTGTAATAAGAAGGAGAAACAAGGAGTATTTCAAAAGTAAGGCATAGAGTGTGAGGCTAAAAAATTAAGAGGATTTTACTAAAGACTGTGGAAAATACTACACGGGTTAAATAGTTAGTGTCAGATTGGAATAAAAAGAGTTTTGAGTGAGAGGATTTATTGTTAGAGAGAAAGTATACAGAAATACATTGTGTGTGACATTAGTTAAGAGATAGTCGTTAGATTGTGACTGTGAGACGTGAGTTATTCTCTTTTCCTTTTGGTGTGCATGTAAAAACGTATCTGGAAATCTTTAGGTGTAAATCTATTGCATAAAAACTGTGTCCCTCTGTAATGTATGTCGTAGTGAAGGATCTTAGGGTAGGAAGCTATCAAGATTTTACTCAAGTAGGATTTTGCTTTCCAAAAATATTATTACATGTATCAGGCAATGAAATTTAAGTTAAACCTATTATTATAAACAATTTAATGAATGCTAAAAATTAGCGATTAATTAAATGCAACTTTGACAAAACGCTAGTACAAATACATCTGATATACTGTTTTACTTAAATTAAGGTAATACAGTAAATGATTTTATAAAGGGTAATGACAGGATTCAAATTAATTTTTAGTAATTAATTGTGTGTTCATTTTTGATATACTTATTGTTAGTAGAGTATTTAATATCATGCAATGTAAGACCGGTGGTAGGTGGTAGTAACAGAATAGTAATAGAAGAACCCCAACATGTTTTCCCCATTTCATTAACCATTAATTAATGTTACATTCTCCAATTATGATATGAAGTAGGAAGAAAGCACCAATTTATGTATAGCAAAACAAGGGCATATTAACTAGGTATATTATTAATTTAGAGCAATCTAAGTAGGTTACGGGAAAGCATAAAATATTATACATATTCGTGTGTAAATACATTTTAAAAAATACAGTAGAATTGTAGTAAGTGTTTGATGATGTGACTTGATCATATCTTAAAGAAAAGAAAGAAAACCCTACTACGATTTGGCTTTTTCTTCTTCATGTGTTCTGTGGTGGTGTGTTCTTGTCAAATTGTGAATAGAGTTGTAACACGGGAACAAGCAAAGTGAGAAAATAACGACAGAATGATTCATTTGATATTGTTTTATTCAACATTTCCTTCTTCCTACTATTTAAAAAAGTTTTTAATATTATTGCGTCTAAAATAGTAAAACTATGTAAGAATACCTACACATTTACATAATATTGCTCAGTACACCCATAAAGATACACATGTTCATTCCAAATTACACTCTGCAATAGTATAAATACCTACAAATACATACTAACTATCCATGTTAATGTACTTTCTCTATTTATAAACACCTACATAAAATATTTAGTTGGATTGATGTTTATGTGATCTACGGTCTAAAAAACAACAACCATATTACTTTACATATAGACATATAGAGCGGAGTATAGTACACAACACACTCATAACAGTTTGCGCAATTGTGTCAGTAGTGTATCCCTACATAATATAATGAACATATTATATCTCTACACAATATAATATTAGTAGAATGTTCTTACTAAAATATTCCATGAACGATCTTATTTACAATGTTATATAAGCCCCTGCTACCACTACAAAACTAAACCACTACAAATTACAGAGAAAAAAGGCTGGGAAAATTGTAAAGTAAAATCAAATTATAAATAATACAAAACATATGACAATAGTGCACTAATGGAAAACAAGGCCGAATGACAGACAGTCAGGGGTTGCAGTAGAAGTGAGTCAGACAAAGTGAATAAAATATTAAAGGCAATTGATTGGATTACTACTACATACGACTTGGACTTCAAGAACTACATACACTACTCTACTCTCTACATACACAACATACAAGCAACCATACTGTATATAAAATAGTATTAAATATAATATAGCAGTAGTTCTGTCTTAAAACTACTACGCCTACGACGATACGAAGGAGTACTTCTGAAGAAACATAAGTAAAGAAAATTTCTGAAAGTGGAAAGTACTCTAGAAAGAGTTTTTACTATCTCCGACAAAGTTTTTCTAATTATTCCTCTTTGTTTTCAAATGACTCGGAATGAATTCAATTGAATTGAACTGTCGGGAAAAGAAGAAGAGTTTCCTTAATACGGTCTCGCTCATTCTCTTCCTATCGTATTAAATCGAGTTGGATCGGATCGAGCGGGCGGTTGAATAAAATCAGGTCAAAGCTTGCCTTCATATTTAACTCTTACAAAAGAATGCGACTCCACTACAATTCAAACCCAAGTAAGAAAAAAGAAAGGCAGCAAAAGAAGTAAAGAAAGACGAAGAGCTCACAAGAAGAAGAAGAAGAAGTAAAGAAGGAAAGCAAGCAAACGAAACAAAACTGAACCATGCCATGCCAGCAGAGCATCATCGTCAAGTCAATATATATAGACAGTCCTGTAATACATTCATACATACATATCCATGTATACCCCCACTCCTAGATACGTTTATTATACAATCTAATGCATATCTATCTATATATAGATATACTACATGTATGTCGTCCCTGAAAAATCAAATTGCTACAGATATAAAATTGTTGTAGATAGGAATACATATAATTTATACATACATACATCTACTTGTATGTATCTTAGACTACTGTATGAAGAAAGAAATAGCAAGAGAGAAAACATTATCATCTCTAACGAAAGCAAACTGAAGAAAAGAAACTAAAAAAGAAATCAGAAAAAACCGAAGACGAGTAGACGTGAAGAATCGGGAGAAAGAGAATTTTCTTCCCGACATCCTTTTGGATTCTGGCACATCATCTTCCCTGCTCCACCACAGACTTTCTATTCTTCCCAACACAAGAACGACTTCCAGACTCAAGTCAAGGAAAACCAAACCAACTCGGTTCACACACAACATTTTCCCATACCATACTACCATACTATTACTACACTAAAACTCCTACATAAATATATATCTATCTTTTCTATGTGTCTATGTACCTACATATCCTTTATGTTGATATACACAGTCTGTCTATGTGTAGTGTGCTATATATAGTACAATGCTCTATGTAGTAACACACACATAGAAATAGGCTGAGAGAGGCAGACAGACACAAAGTCACACTCAGCTACAGTGCTACTCCTAGCATAGCACTAGCACCCCATCGGATCTCATTATAAAGGAATTCTTCTCGTCTGAATAGCTCATTAAGGATCAAATAAATTCATACTCGCACATAACATAGCGTATCATAACCATAACAAAACAGCCAAAGCTCAACACGCTCTACACACTACACTCTCCGTCCGACTTACATAACACAACTACTCTATACTTTCACTTTGTCCCTTTCCAACCGTTACGCTACGTAAAGTAGTAGTGTGACTGTATATTGCATAAGCATTGTATGAGCAATAGGTATACAAGGATATTATATTGTAGTGTTGTGTCACTATAAAGCTACAACAGGGACACACAACACAAAACAAGAAGAATAAAAAGCAATCATATACACAGACACCCAAAGAAAGAAACACATAGAACAAAAATACCACGCTCATTCACATAACACACCAAATCAGCTCTTTCTCCTTATAAACTACAATCCTCATTCAATCATTCATCTTCACCTATAATTCGTAAATCTTTCACAAATCGTATTCACGCTTCCTTCGTATTTAGAATTATTCCTAAAGAAATCAACCTAGTTTCAAATCTTGTACTAAACAAAAACTGAGTTGCTATTATTTATGACATTAATTTGGCAGAAAACCCATCTGATATTTTAAATACGTATTTTTTGTTTATACATATACAAATTTTAAGTAAGATTCAATTCAAACTGTCTGATAAGGCACGCGTCTTAGATACGTGCATATTATACTTTTCTTCATACAAATACGTACAATTGACTGTGATTGAAAATGAATTTTACATGTATATTTAACATAAGTAATTATATATTAATTTCTGAAGCATGAACATAGAGTATTGTATTTGTATCTGTGGAGATTGTTGAAGTGTAATTAAATTCTTTGACAAAAGAGATCTCATTAATTTTTCCAAGTCTAATCAAAACGTCTATATACTGAAATCACGTTTCTGAATCCTGATTCTACGCTTTGTAGAACACTCCAACTTTTTATTCCCATGTATTATTCCTATGTATTTATTTTAATTAGTTTTGATTTTTCCTAAGTCTCTTTTCTTTAATCCAATCATGCTATCATTTTTTTGAAGTGTCTCACAAATGTATTCTCCTTGAAACAGAACTCATTAAGACAGCTTTTGAAAAAGATGTCATTTCATTTTGAATTAAATTTTTCATGTGATGATCACAACACATTGCACAACGAAACGAAGTGTGTGTCTGTAAATTTCTCGTGTGAGTGATTTTACAAGTGATCCTATATAATAATATTCTTCTCGTGCTTGCTTGGCTGAAACTAGTGCACACATGAACAAACAAAACATAGAAGAAGTGTTCTATGTTCTTGTTCCCCATGTGTGTATATGTATGTGTACTGTACAATACTGTCACTGTCTCATCGACCGTAGACTACAATGTACTACAAAAAGGAACACAGTCCAATATACTGAAAGAAGAAAGAGACAAGTGTTGGGTTTTCTTTTCTAGCATCTTTCAAGACACTACTACGGCCTGTGTACTTTTATGTATGTATTGTAGTGTATACGTAATGTGTATTATATCGGCTAGCCAAGTACTAACTTGGCTAAGGCAGATCCCCTTCCAGATTGATTGTACACACAGAGAAATAGTCGATAGTGCATAGAAAGAACGACTTTTATCTACTACTACTACCAAATCTACACAGTATGATATTATACCACTATACTAGCTTTACTCTTGCCATACAATAATACACACTATTGGTATACACACTAGTAATTTTATATATAATGTAGTGTCCTACATGTATTCATACAAACTCAAAATAAGGATCTGTACACACGAACAGAGGCAGACAGACATAAAGTGAGTGTCCACTAGAGGTGGGAATGACTAACACGAACTAAGAACCGCACCGGTCTCAATTTGGTTCTTGGTTCCTAAAATTTATGTTGTCTGAAATTTCACACTCCAACCAGTTCCGAATTTACAATTTCAAGAATCCGTTTGAGATATGTTCCTATATTTTATACAGCTACTTTACTAAAACTGGAATAAAGGGATACAAAACGAAATTTTCTGGTATTTAAATACATTTTGTACATTTAAAGCTTTGAAAACATTAAACAAATCTAGTACTGATATCTATGAATTTTTTCACTATACATATACAAATTTTAAGTAAGATTCAATTCATACTGTCTAATAAGGCACACGTTTTAGATACGTGCATACTATATACTTTCCATCATACAAATACAATTGACTGTGATTGAAAATGAATTTTACATGCATAATATATTTAACATATTATATTAGTTTCTAAAGTGTTTTTAAAATTTCTGAAGCGGATATTTTGAAAAATAGCAATTTTATTAAAAATTGATGCATTGTCAATTTGTGGATAATTTTGTAACTGAAAATGATGGGTTCGACCCGGTTTAACTACAATTTTTACGGTTCCGGTTTCTAAAACTTTTAATACGCCCGTTTGATTCCAGTTTGGTTCAGTTGTAAGGGTTCATTTCCGGTTTGGGTTAGGGTTTACCAAAGTATTACAGGGAGTCCCTCATATCTACTCCGCCAAATAAAGCATTGGGAGCTTTCACTTTCCTGCATTTGGTTGTATTAGCGGTATCGGATCGGGTTCAAAGTTGAACAGTGCGGAGCGTAAACATAATGTATTTAAGCACCGAATGCAATGGTTTATTTGGCAGAGGCTTTAACGGAGACACTCTGTAGTAGAAGAAGAACTAGTAGAACTACAGTAAGTATTGGATTAGTGCTGGTGCTGGTTGTTGTAGTAGTAGCAGGAGTAGGAGAGTAGTGGAAGTTCCATCCATACATACACAGTTGTTACTTTGTTACCAGTAAAAAGTCAAATGTACATAGACACTTTTTACATTACATAGCATAACTTAGAGTAAAGTACCGTAGGGCATACTACTACTATCGTTCTCGTGCAAGTAGCATTCAGTGCTTCCTCGTCTTCATCTTGTTCTTGTATGTTGTAAGCCCATCGATCCGGATGGGAGAGACAAAACGGGTCTCTCCTACCGGATTTTTACGTTACGTTACGCTATGTCATATAGTATTCTCCATATACTGTACTACATACCGTACATACGTATGTACGTACGTTGACTAGACGAAAAGGACGTGAAGATTGAGTGCAAGAAAGACCAAGGAACGAATGAACAGAGTAATAGCACTAGTAATACTAACACTACAACAAGAAATAGTAATACATACACATATACATTATACACCAAGACACAAGTGCATACAATATATCGCTACTTCATAAGTACATACAACACTCCTACATCTATACACATATCTGTACACAATAACATTTTCTGACTTAAAAAGAAAGTACTCCTTGTACACTAGTACGTATAGTAGTAGCAATAGTAGTGTGCATTACTGTTGACTGTGACCGTTATATTATGTTATGTTGTGTTATGTCATGTAAAAATATTTTCTACACTACCACTAAAGAGCAAGATGCTAGTATGTGAAAAATCTGAAAAGTAAGCTACAAATAATGTACACACACATAACAACAACAGCAAGACGGATGGAACACTACAACTAGTACATACTTTATCGTCCTACACATATACTAGGAAAAGTGCTCCTGTGAAATATAACAGTACTAGTAAGAGTATGAACAAGTCTACAAGACATTGAAAGAAAGACACACACACATACACACGAAGGATGATGATGGAAAAAGGAAGGCATGGAAAAGAGACTACAGTTAAGGCCAAAGCAAAGGCAAAGGGAACTTTTCTGGTCGCGTCTTGTCTTGATCTCGTGTGTGTTGGTTGTGAGTGAGTGAGTGAGTTGCAGTGTGCCCAACTTACATAAAATGATATACTTATTACAACGATAATACCTCAGCATCCATTCCTCCTCTTTTCTTTCTCTCTTTCACTCACTGACTCGGGACAAACTGTGTGGAACACTCTATACACTGTATATTGTATACTGCTCTACACTACAGCACAAATAATACACAAACATCAAACACTACAGTTATGTACAAGTACAAGACGAGAGGAAAGTATGGAAAAAACTCAAGTGCTGAAAAGACATTGTAATTTTTCAAGTAGTCTCTCCCTCTATGTGTATGTGTGTCTGTGACTCCTCCAGTTGTACTCCAGTAGTATATGTTTTTTGAAACTACTTCTACAACAACTTTAACTGTGGTTATTATATACTAAAGTACCTTGTATCTGTACTAGGGTAGCTATACATACCTACTACATGTCTATGGTTGTATTGTATATGTGTATTTATACAGTACAATAATATGTTGTTGTACAAATACTAGATAGATAGACATATTACAAGTATAATACAACCAACCAAACCAATGGTCTTCTTTTTAGATCGCTGGAGGAGTAGTAAAAGTGTTATGTTGAATTGCCAACAAACTCACAAACAATAAAAATACTTTTATTGTAATATTATCTGTTGAAGACACTACAAAGGAAAGAATATTTTGTTTGTTCAAACTGAAAGGAATAAGAAGGCAAGAAATAAGAGGAATAACCAAAAGGATACGTTTTGACACTGCTGTACAGTGTACAGTTTCAACACAGAAAGAAAGTGACACAGTCTATGCTGTGTATAGAAGTACAAGAAATATGAAGTATGTATGTGTAAGGGATTGAGCTCACATTGTGTTGTATTATACACACAGTACATACATATACGTAGAGATACACTTAAGATGAGATGATGAGTAACGCTATGTGCTATTTATAATATTGGTTGTGTGAGTGTGAGTCTGTGTATATACTTTAGTACATGAAATGACTGCTACAACATAGACAAACACAAGGAGCGTGCAAGACTAATGATTTAGTGGCACAAAGAAGAAAGTCTGGTTGGATTGTGGGAATTTTGAAAGGTGAAAGTGTTGGAAGGAAGAGGAAGGGGAACGTATTGTTTGTGGCAGTCACACTCGCACTCTCACTACTCAAAAAGTTGCTCCAGTTTTCTCACTTAATGTTTTTTCCATGTGCGTCGTGGTCGTCGACGTGATTTGATCCTGTTCTTCTTCTTCTACGCAACCTTTCTCCCAGATATGGACAACGTTAACTTTCACAGTAAGCTCAAATTTTGATATATGTAGCTTGTGGGGTGTTTTGTATATAGGAAGGAAGGACTACACTATTTACTTGCTAATGTTAGTGTCAGTTTTTTGTGATTCATGTCTGTTTCGCTGTTTGATCAATTTTGATGCGACTCTCTTTTAGGATTTGTATTAGAGTCAGCTTTCTCTTTTCTTGGCTATTAAGATATGTCAACCCAGTACAATACAAATAGATTTGATGCATTAGATAATTTGTATTATACATGTTTATGTAATGATGTCCTAAATGACAAATTACTTATTATTAAGGGTATTGTATTATTATATCTACACAAAGGTAAAGGTATACACATACATACTATATTTTTGTAACCCCTGTGTGAAAAATTACTTGTACCTAGTGAAAGTTTTCAAACAGTAGGGAATGGCACAGGGAAAAATTAACAATACTAAATGACTTAATGTGTATAAATGTGGGGATAACATTTTTCTATAGTTGGTAAAGTTTTACGTAACCATAATATTGAGTAGGATTAATTCTATGAAACCTTGAGAGTTATTCTAAATCTAATGGTTATTAATATGTAGGGGATATTCATAAAAATAGTAATAAAACACCTTTTCATATTCAAATACAATTCTAAATTGTTCAACATGATTATGATACCATATTTTAGCGTTAATTAATTTTCAACGTCTGACTGAACTGGTTACATCTCACATGTAAAGCTTACAGTGATTATAGTTTTTATGCATATTATTGTGAGAAAAATAATGTTCCGAAAATTGCACACTTTCAAGTTTCCACTTCAAATTGTAAATACCTAAACCTATGTTACACGAGAAATTGTCACTTTCTTGGATGTGTAATATGTATTTGTTCAGTGCTAAATATTACAATACACATACCTAATAAATTATACAGGCGGTTATGTCTATGTCACGAACATTAAGATTTAGAATAATATGCACATAAAATTTGTTTTTTGTTTTTCAGAAGTGTTTATTGTTAGTACAGATTTCGCAACTCACGAAAACAGTAGGGAGGTACCTATTATATGTTATTTGACTTAAAATGGCTAGAACAGGGTGTGTACAAATTCACTATCTAAAAATTGGGCATTAAACGAAGAAAGTTTATAGACGAATTAAAACTGTGGTCTGTCGGAGTATACTAGTGTGCAAACATAAAACAATGCCTTCTACATTCAAGCGTGTATCACTGCATTCTAAATGAATATTACGAATCAAAAGTTGTTGTAATTAAAGAACACGTTGCGCAATGAACAATGAAGTTAGTAATAAACATGGTACGAAGCTACAGCATAATTTTATGATATTATGCTCCCAACCTTAGTGCCTTGGTATTTGCATTAGGAAATAAATTTCGAGCACATCCGAATCCGAACTCCAAACATTGATTCTGTGTGTGAACTTTGAACCTTTTACGACGTGAATGTAAAGTACAGCAATTTTTAGTTTATTTACATGGGATGGATGTTGGTTTACTTTGACTCGTATGCAGAACGCTCGTCGTTTTTCATTGAGTCAACATGCTGTGACTTGTGTGACTGCATTATGTGTAGCAAAGCAAAGGACGTTGTTGTAGAGTGCTCCATGCTTCCATATTAACCACAGCCAGATTTCGTAGTGTCGAAATCCAAAAGTAAAACCCATTTGCGTCTCTGTATTCAAAGTTCAGTTCTTGGCGTTTGCATAACCGTCATACTTGACAGCATAATGTAGCATATATATATAATATTCGTGTTGTATGTACGTGTATCATGTATGTATGTATGCATCTATGTGACTCAGAATCAGAATAACCAATACATGTGTCAAAATCAACTCAGCCATCTTCCACCTTCATGCTTTTTACCAGATAGTACAAACAGTACAACATATACGAACGAGTACGTAGTAGAGCTACTCGTCAGATTCAGTTTTTTCGACTCGGTACAAGTTTCTCTTCGTATTATATTATGCGATACAACTTTTTTCTATTATTGCCAGATAGGACACGCCATCTGATCATAATACATACCACACCACACCCAAAGGAGCACATCTCTCCCTTTTTATTCAGTTTGTACACATGTAGTACTCCACAGAACTAGCCAGCTAGCTACCATATATTTTATACTTTATGTATTATGCACTTACGTATCCATTCTAAAACATTTAATATACAATATAGTAGCTTTTACCTAACTAAAATATTTTGTAATAGTGTAGTAACAATAAACACCACCCATTGTCCTATTTTTCTATACTAATGGATCGGCAATGTTTTTTATTGCACACTCTGTGCTATCGCTTTAAATTATACATTTTGTAAAATATTTTATATGAATAAGGTTGTGGTGATCTAATCACATTTGGTATCAAATATTCTTATTTGTTGAATGCATGATTACGTGTATTCAGCATAATGATACCTATCAATCCAACGCTTTTGCATTAGTGATTAGTGTATTACAATTTTAATTCATTTTTTACGTAAGAACAGTGGGCTTAGAAATCCTAAGTATTTAATGCTACAATCTGATGAATTATGTATGTTAAACAACTACTCAAGACTGTATTAAGGGTGACAAAATAAGTATTTGCTCCCTTCCCCGAACCCAAAAGGTTATTTTATCAAAAAGTTCAAAAAATTGCGATTTTTTATATTTTAGGATGATTTCGACCTAAATTAGATAACATATTAATTAAATTCGAATAAATAAAAGATACTTTAGTACACTATGTTGAGACTTTGTCCCTCCTGTATTGGAATCATGGATACGGCCTTACAAGTACTGTACAGATTAAATTTATTTATGATTCCACTCTGTACTCTGTACCTATAGACGTTATTATTACTTTACTATTTAATTTTACGCTGTCAACTTATTATTTCAATAATTGAATTTTACATTGATTAAATTGTACAGGTAAAAATTACCCATGTACGATATGTATGAGAATTTCAAATGTGGGTATGAAATCATTTGTTAGAAAATTTGATTGGGTATATCGCTTCATAAAATTCTTTGTAGGACCACTGATTTTCGAAAGCAACTCTTGCTGAGTCATTATAATCATGAAACATTCTTGAGTAGCATAGGTATTTATTACTCCAGTTGTATTATAAATAATTTTCAGTATCAGTGATTCTTGTAATAATTATTTTGTTAATAATTAATGCTGGGTAATGTATACAATAGTAGTTGGTATGCATTACATAATACTTTTGTCCTCTTCCATCCGTATGAGAAGTAATAGTTGTGTCTTAAAATAGAGACTCGTATTTTGTAAGTCTATGAAGTTTAAATTTGTTAGCATTAATTTTACATTTCTCTGTTGACCTATGAATTTCCATTTACGATGTCGTAAATGACTGCGAAAACACAAAATTTTGAACAAACTGACTGTGTGAATAGACATGCTGTACTACATAGCATAACACGCATATAGTTCACTATGTAACAGTATATTAACTACATGACAAAAAGATCGTACCTATGCATAGTAGATTTGTATGGTGTACATAATGATAATACTAAATAATAATAATACGTGCATTTCACACAATTCTCTTTATATGCAAACGGAACTGAAGCCAATTAGTTTACACAAACGGTTTTGTTCGCTTCGGTTTTGTTTACACAATCGACATACGTTTTCATCGGAAAGAAGGAATATCACACTCATATAGCCAAGCAAGTTAAAAACTCGCATTTATAGTCTCTCCTGTAAAATATATACTAGCTACTAGCTAGGTATATCTCTCTCATCTTTTGAACAGGTACTCCCTGCTGTCCATAAAGGTGTTCTTTAGTAGCCCGTGTGCCAGTCATTTCATACCTACCCGTGCTATACACTTCCCTACGACTATAACACCTTTTCTTATGTACAGTGTTTTATAGATATGACGAATGTGACGATAAAGGAAAGCACACTTGTGATAACCATATCTATCCCCATGTGTTATTTATATCAGTACTTTACACGTTAGCCGCCTTATATAGACACTTAGCTCTGTATAAAATCGGCGAGTTCTAGTTTTACGTTTGATTTTGCTTCTTGTACTTCTTCTTCAGTCATCTCGTTTCTCTCTCCCTCTTTCTCTCTCTCTGTACTTTTTTAGAGTTGTTTGCTCAGTAAGAGTACAAACTGTGTTGAGCTGAGCTTCATGAAATATTTAATTTCAATCTACCTAAACCATAGTTTATGATGCAGAGCCAAGCCACCATTATATGTAACATACATGAAATTTTACGACCTCTGCTTTTGCACCAATGAACCTTGAGCCGAGTATGTACAGAGTAAAAATGTATGTACTTTCCCTTCTCCCTTTCTCTCTTTCTCATACCTTACTAACTACACAAAACTACTCTAACTATGCACACACTCTCACTGTACGAGTAACAGTCTCACAGTATATACTTCCCAACTCTACAACACATAGGCACAGGTGCTCTCCTGTCAAAAAGGTGTGCTACTCCTACTAATACTACTACACACACATAATATTATTATTATAAAGTCAGGAAGAGAGAGAGAGAGAGAGAAAGTACCAACAGCTTGTTCCTTGCATTTTGCATTTACGTATGGTTATTGTAAAAAGTATACATAGGCTATATAGCACATGAGATTCAAATATGTTCATAATAGGGGTGTCTAGGTACATAAGGGTATAAGTATATTTATACAAGGAATATCACACATAGAATAAATTTGCAACTAACACTGCGTCAGAGTAATAATATTATTATTACACGTAGGAAATGCTACTATGATAATATTAGTGGATGAAGCATAAGGATAAGTAAGTAATGTAATAGCAGAACTTGCAACTGTGCTAGCTAGTACTAATATAAAACGGAAGCAAAAGTTTTCCGGACTGAATTTATGCAAATGCTGTTTTAACATTTTGACTATTTCATCTAACCTTAACTACTCCTTGGTTTTCACTTTTACACATATATTATACTACGCTCGCACACCCCAAGACCTAAAATTTTGCTAGTGAGTTGTATGGAATGAAACTGAAAAGCTAAGCCAAATACTTAGAAAGCAGGGAAAGAGAGATGCAACTATTTGTATTCTTTTCTTACGCATCTCGTTAGTAAGTCTGCAGTTTTGCTCGGTATTTTTTTAGCGCTGTAGCTGCATACCATTAGTTGCAGGGCCGTAAATCTTGCCAGTAAAAAAAATTTGGGATGTTTCCTAGTTGACTTTACATAAAGCATTCACCTACTCCACTCTAGTCACAACAGTTACTCTACTTTTCCTCTACCAGAATATTTACCAGTGTATGTCTATGTGTGGTATGTAATTTCATATAAAATAGTGGCATAGTTGTAGTACTTACAGTATATATGAAGTCGTGTACCTTGTATTAATTTTTTTGGTGTGGAGAGCCTTATGTTATCCTCATAATATTTACTTACCTTTATATTTTACGTAACTATTTTATAACAAAACTTACAATTAGACTGCGAGTACGACTACCTCTACGCATATAATATTACATATTGTGCAAAAATTAGCTCAGCATGAACAGTCGGATCAAAAAAACAGAGCAAAGTTCCGAAGAAGGCGGAGCGAGAAAGTCAAAATAGTCTATTGGATTTTTGATCCGACTTCAATGATGAACTTTCCATATTTTATGAACTTTTTATTGATGAAAAGTAGGTTATAGTTAAATCTGTGTAATATAAACCAAAACATTATTATAGTAATTTTTATTATTTTTCCATTGACCACATAATTAAACACATCAACCAAACTCTATTATATTTATAAATAACTTCTTGATATTAATTTTAAGGACCCTCTGATGATTTCTCTCGAATGGAGAATAAAATCCTAAATAAGGCTCTCTACTCTAAGTTTTGAAGCAAAATATTTTATCTATTATAATGCATTTTCAGGTTTTTGAGAAAATTTAAACTGTAAAAGTTATCCAAAATATTGAATTTTTTTACATTTTAGATAATTACTTCTAGATAGAAATAGAGAGCCTTATTTATGATTTCTCCATTCAAAAGAAATCATTTTATCTGTACCAAAGTACAGAGACCTTAAAATGAAATGAACAACATTTGTCAATTTTAAACTATTGCACTGTAAATAAAAAAAAATTGTTAAAAAATTGGTATTTTGCTTTAATATTCAAAATTGTTAAAAAATTGGTATTTTGCTTTAATATTCAAAATTGTTAAAAAATTGGTATTTTGCTTTAATATTCAAAATTGTTAAAAAATTGGTATTTTGCTTTAATATTCAAAATTGTTAAAAAATTGGTATTTTGCTTTAATATTCAAAATTGTTAAAAAATTGGTATTTTGCTTTAATATTCAAAATTGTTAAAAAATTGGTATTTTG
>JAQFYB010000600.1:0-48843 GCA_034694085.1 Pogonognathellus longicornis
TATCCCAACAGAGCATTTACCGTAGAATCTCTCCGGTTGTTATCCCAACAGCGTATTTACCGTACATATTTCTACAGATCTCAGCGGGCGAACGTGAAATTGCAAAAAATACCAACAGACCTCTGTTGGTTCCTTGAGCTCGGGTTAGCTATTCTAATCTAACCAACATTACATGATAACTGTCAAATTGAAGAATATCCCTAATTCAAAATTATTGCATCATGGTCTTACATACCACTGAAAAATACGATTGTGTAGAAGGTTGTACTTACAGAATTTCACTCAGGTGTAGTTATAAAGAACAGATACGGATGCATAGACGGACTGACACGACTGACAGACAAACTATTTCTATTAAGGAGCTGGCTTTTTTAATAATGGTTGAGAGATAGACGTATATTTATGCAAATTGAGGGAATGCTTTATGTTTTTGTATACGTTATGCAATATGTAAAAGTATTACACAAAGTTGTTTAGTTTCAGTTGCTTGTTCGTCATCGTCATCGCACAAGAAATGGTTCAATTCTTTATCAGCTCCCATGTCTGCCTGTCTTGACTACTGATACTTAATACACGAATTACTTTTTTACACGACTCCAAAGTCCAAAGTCCACATTCACACACTCCTTTCAGTCCTTTCTCCGCTAATACTACGCTCCGAATGTCCGAGTCACCCGAATCCATAACATTGCTTTTCCTTTCGCTAAAGTAACTAAATGGGTGTCTGGGCTGCATGAGCCATCCATGCATTTTTCTTGCTCTAACTTTAATATAATGTAACTCCACTTTACATGCCTTTAGTCTTAAACCCTTTTTACAATTGTATTTGTATTTTGAAATTTAATGGTGTAACGTGTAAGTGTTGGTACATACATATTGCATCAGAGCTCCTTCAGATATATTAAAAATAAATGTATTTTTATCAGCTATTGTCATTTCCAAGATTTGAAAACGTTCCTTTGCTCTGCTGCATTCACAATTCAAATTCTCTACTTCTCCAAAAGTCAATCTCGTTGGCCTGTTGGACCTTTTGCTGGTTGCACTTTGCCCTTTATGAAAAATACAACTCTTAAATCGAATTTGATTAAATATTTATTATTTGTTTACTAGCGCTACGGTTACTGCCACTACCTCTATAAACTTTTTTCTACTTTTCTACCGCTGCTATACAACTACTCTAGTTTTTTATGTGCCATTCCATTTCCATGTTTAAAGTTCAAACTATATGCAAACTCACTCATTTGTCTGAGTCAGTCTTGGAAAATGCCCGTGCCTTCAAACAAGTCATAGTATTTTCAACTTCACCCTTTAGTAATCTATGATTAAACCAAATTGTACAACTTTTCCATGTGTTTTTAGCTACCCCCATTTCAAATCCATGCGATCACTTAACAGTTGGCTTTCAATTTTTTGGAAAATTTGATTTTGAAAAGTGTGTTACAATGTATTGTACTTTGTGAGTTTATCAACTTTTCATTTTTCACCATGTTTGTGGTAGAGGAGTATTTATTGCAAGTCGAAGTTGAAAGACTGATACTATCATTAGCACCATGTTGGAGAAAGAGGTAGGTAACTCTATCAAATCATTGTCTTCTTGTGGTCGTCTTGTATGCTTTAGCAAAGTGTGTTATTTTATGAAGTTGTGTTATACAACGGAGACCTAGAGGGTTTTATGTGAAGAGTGCAGTGTAAAGTAAGGTGTAACGCACGTTATTGCGGAACGATGCCACGATTGCCACGAAGAGTTTTGTCTTAAATTGGTAAGGTGAGGGAGAGTGTGAAATAGTGCGGTTGTTTGTGGAGTGGAGGAGTGCACGCTTCCAAGCTGTGACAGTGTGACACGCTTTGTACTGTTTGTACGTATCACGTATGTATCTATTCTATAGGGAATTGTAATATCTAGTGTCAATGCGTGGTGTCGTGGTGTTGTTTCATGAATTAGCCTTTGTCGCACAAATGCATTAAACACTCAGTCGTGTTCGTGTAGTTATTGTACAAATATTCGCCGTGCCTCGTATTCAGTATTTCTGTTCTCCCAGCAAATCACCAATACCAATTCTTGGCCATTTCCATTTCGACAGCGTCCGTTTCTATATTTGTGTTTCCTCCAAGTGCAAAGTGACACTCTGTTGCACAACAGCGCTCCAAGACTACCAAAAACACCCACCATCGTCAAATCGCCACTGAAATCAGAAACAACTCTAACCTTTTCGTTTCTCGCCGTGTAGTTCCTTGCAGTTTTATTTATCTCGTCAAATCATTCGTTGGAAGACCTCCTTCCAACTTTCAAATAACTATTCTAAATATTTGTGTTTGGTCGGAAAATTGATTGATTCTAAAATTAAAAATGGCCAGTTTCTTCAACAACCACTCGACTTCACCTGTCTTACAACATTACGACCCTACTCTGAGGAACACTTTCGTACTGATTTTCGTTTTTACTAACTATTTTTGACTAAAATATTTTCGTCCTAGACATTCTAAACTGCATGTATCGCATTTGTTGTCTGTAAACATCAAGATATTAAAATTTTAAAATAGCTCTCACTTTTTAACCATTTGGGAAGAAAATCATGATATCGTGAGTCTCATCAAAATCAAAAGACTAGACAGAATAATTATACCAACCAGCCATTTTAAATTAACTTTCGTTGTCCTCATCGTACAATATTTAGCAGAGAGAGAAAGAGAGCGATAGCTTTGCGCAGATTTTATTTTGCTTATTTAGTCACTATTTTATTATGATAAATTTTCTCTTCCTACTTTCTCTTATAAACTAACACAACTCACACGTGGGAAGTACGTTGAGACAAATGTGTTTGACGTAATGCAGGGTTCTCTTCTTCTATCACTAATTCACTATACATTTTTCTGAGTTGTGTTGTGTAGTAGCTACATTATTATATTGAATATTGTATAAAATAATTTGCATGACTATTGTGGGTGAGTGTCACAGGTTTTGTGCTGTTTAGCGCATTATGTGTTTTATTTAGTAGGACTATTTGAGGTATTTTGTGTTTAGAGTACAGGGTATTAAGTAGAGAAGAGGTAAAGCGGAGGAGGTAGTATGTCAAGTGAAGTATGATAGGATTGTGATTGTGTAGGACGACGGGCGGAGAGACTCATCTGGAGAGTTGTATAAGAAAAGGACGAGGAGGAGCATTAAGAGCATTTGTGTGATAGATATTCGTTGACGTGTAGCGTAATAATATTACATTTGAAAAGAAAAGGTCACGAGAAAGCCTGGAGCGGGATATCTGACCCGTGTGAGCAGTCTGAAACTGAATAAGCCTCCATACTCACTCACTTAATACTACAATCAGCCAGAGATACATTCATTTCGTATTATGGAGAAAGTTTAGTTCCAGTTTCAGGAACCTTTCTTGTCTTGATCTGTGTTGTCTGCTTCATATTCCATGCTCCGTCACTCGCGTCCCAGACCAGGCCGGCAAGTCAAATATCTCCAGCAAAAAACTCACAAACAAATTCTTATCAGTCTGTCTTAGCCATCGCCACTACACCCTCCCATTCCCATCATCCTCACACTAAAACTAACCCTACTCACCTGCCTCCTCCTTGTACACCTCATTAGTAACTTCTTTTCAAGTCGCACTCAAATAAAAATACTGTCTTGTGTATCAGTATCAAATAAATTAAGCCACGCAACTTAACAAGAACTGTCATTTCTAAAAACTATTTCTGGATACTTTTTCATCGGAGGTATTACTCCAACAGGCTTATTACACTCGTTGTTGTGGATCCGTTGTAGACTTGGACAATATTTAAATATTCCATGTACAAGGGTTCTCCTTAGATTATATTCCTACTGTTTTAATGTATATATATTAAAGAGATTACGGCTTATTCATGGACTATAGACTAGTCCTTGGTTAGCCCTGTTTTAGAATAGTTACATACAAATAACGCTCTTTTAGCGTACATAAGTTGTGTAATCACATGTGTCACTATTCAATAAGCGAGCAAAACGATGCTCTCCAAAATGTTTATATTGTTTATTTTATTGCAAAATATTCTGTAGTAAGTTTCATGAAAAATGGAAATAAGGGATTAGTCTATATAGCCCATGTATAAATAAGCCTACCACATACAGACATTATGACATTATCATAATGTTAGTTAGCGATATGCGAGGTTTTACCCTCGCCAAGTTATTGCTGATAACTGAAAATCAGGTGAATCAGTTTATTTTTGTTTGTGGAATAAATGAACATGTAACATCAAAATCACATTAAGAAATTCTCACAAACTCACACAGCGTCAGTTGCTGAAGATGTACGTGTGGTTGCCATGAGAAATGAGACATTTTGCATGCATTGTTTACATTTTTCACTTTGTGCCTCTGATTGAGATTTGAGAGTGAGTGTCACTTACTAAAAATTGAAAGTTGATTGTATATATTTTTACGCAATATTTTTATTTCTATTTCATAATTATATTTCAAATTCATCTACACCTTCAATCCACAATCGCCTATTACTTGCATTTTTTGACTCATCATTTTGGACCTTCAACGCCTGCATTTGTGGTTTAGCTGAGGTGTGTAAAAGTCATCAGTGTGAGCAATCATCAGGACAGAAAATGGAAATAATTATAAGTGGATTGTTTATTTTGTTTGGTTGGTGGGTCATTTATTGGAGTGTTGTATTGGTTTTTTGTTTTCAAATTTCAGTGTGCTGTTTTCCTCCGCGGTCATCGTACAAGGAGGAATAATTACAACGAGTGAGCGTGTTGTGAAAGATGTCAAAAGTGAATCCAGAGCATTATAAAGCGGAAAATGAAGCAATCCCTTTAGACATGATTCGTTCACGCACGGTTGAGACGACCGTCGACGGAGTCAACGAAGGACGTAAGTTAATTTCTCAAGTCACCCTCACCCACCACATTTCTCGCGTGCCCGTCCGTATTTCTAACGCATTAATTATTGCATACTTATTATTGTCATATTATTGTCATGTCGTGCCAAAAGGTATACACCTAATGCTATTTTATTTTGCTTTGCATCATATTATAATATCTCCTATTGCATTATTAGGTTCTTTCAGTTATTTCCTATTGTGCTTTGTCAAATAAGAATAAGATTAGTCTAGGTATGACATCATCCTTGTCTTAATGTTAGTTTTCAGATTTCATATCCTTCATAATACTAATATTTTATTTTGGTCGTATTTTTTAATTTGATATTCTTCCTATATTTTGTTCCTCTAGGCTAAAGGTCATAAAATGTCAATGTGTAAAACAATTTGTCGCAACAATTTAGCGAAACGGGGATAAGAGTATTCATATACCAGGTGTTCATGCCAAAGTTGTATTAAAATGCCGTTTGTTTGCCTATGATTTTTCGTTTGACTTATCATTGCCGAGCTGTTTAAATGTCACCCTAATTTGATTTTTTTCGAACTTACTAAGAAAGACAGTAGTTGGTAACAGATAATAAAACTTTCATATCGTAACGTTGTCATATACATATACTTATATATACAGTCAATACAGTCCTACTATTCGTTAAATTAATAGTTTGTACTTAATGTCTACATAATAATATTAATACTGAAAAGCGAGATTTGCTTGACGGAATTTTTGTGTTTGTTTGGAAGGTGGAGGGCAGGGGAAGTTAGAATAATTACTGATAGCCATTCGTCGTTGCTGTCCCAAATAAAATGTATTGGCCATGTTCTAATTCTATAGATATACAGAGTTACATGCTCGTACAAACATAAACTAGTTTTTCTTTCTTTGTCGCCAGGTAATTCAATAATTTGTCATCTCATGATTTGTGCGTTTTAGCTAATACATAATATCATTGCGCTACATATTTCTAGTCTTTATGTATCTGTGAAACTTGATAGTGGTTGGGCGATATTTTGTGTAAGGACCTAGTTATGATGTATGGATTGTCGTGCAAACCACCTTTTGTAATACGAGTAATAATAATAATAATAATAGGTAGAGTGAGAAAGTGGGATAGTCTTGCCATTAGTTTTCCATGACTATTTGTAGCGAAAGAAAGTGGATGTGGAAATGTAGAGAGACAATGATGGTGTGTTAAGGTCAGTGCATGTGTGAGAGTAGTTGTGTGTGTGAGGAAAGTGAGAGAAAATACGTTGAGCCTTTAGAAAATAGTTGCTGTTATCAATAGACTCGAGAGTTTTTATTTGTTTTATGTCTGTGTCGACTTTTGTTATGATTGCAGATTCAGATATGATTATATGAAATGTCTACGTGATTTCTCTTGCGTTGGTTGGGTGTGGTCCTTAGATTCTTTCTCTCTCTAGCACTCTCTCCTGTCTTTCAGCATGGTAGTTAGGAAGTGGTGGTAAAGTCTAGTTAGAAGGTAAACATAAAATGCAAGGAGCTCGGTTAACATGAAACATAGGAGGAGAGAGAGACCTCAATCATGATTTATCATCATCGTGGTGGTCAATATTTGAATGCTCTTCTAACGCACTCTCTAAAATAACCAACAGACAAGAGTAACTGCAACAACCAAAAAAATCATTCTTTTTTCTACCTAATTTTCCTATTTTGTTGCAGTAGCTTTGTAGCTGTAAAGGGAGCGTCCATAAAGGACGTCCTCAAGACCCATGGAGGGAATACATCCCTTGTGCACAAATGCTTTTTTATTCCTATGCACCATGCAACTTGAAACTATGCGAAAAAACCTTTTCTTCAAAGAAAGAGATATTTGTGTGACTCCTTGGAAAACCACTGAAATAAAAGTAACTCCAAATTAGACCTTCTAGGTCGGGAACCAAATGTTGCGATTGCGGTTGACATTAGGGGAGGTGAAACTAGTTTATATTATAAGCATTTTGAGAAATATACTTTTCTTGAAAATCCACCGTTCCGGAGTTATGGCGGGTTTTATCCGAAAAACCGAATTACGCGGCACCCCGGTTATTTCGGAAACTGATACACCAAAGTGGGTGCAATTTTTTTAAAAGATAGCTGAGAGTGTCCACTAGTTGTGCTTTTTTACAGATTTAGTCTAGGTTGCCAACTTTCGGAGAAAAAAATTATTTACTGTTACACATGGCAAAGTGTGGTTAGCCTTTGCAAAGGATACTTTGCCATGTATATCAGTAAACATTTTTTTTCTCCGAAAGTTGACAACCTAGACTAAATCTGTTAAAAAGCACAACTAGTGGACACTCTCAGCACCCATTTTGGTGTATCCGTTTCCGAAATAACCGGGGTGCCGCGTAATTCGGTTTGTCGGATAAAACCCGTCATAACTCCGAAACGGTGGATTTTCAAGAAAAGTATATTTCTCAAAATGCTTATAATATAAACTAGTTTCACCTCCCCTAATGTCAACCGCAATCGCAACATTTGGTTCCCGACCTAGAAGGTCTAATTTGGAGTTACTCATAAAAGGTCACCTTTGATCCTGTTAAGTCAACAGATTAATAATCCCATTTCATTTGTTCTATTTGGTTCTTCATTCAATGCTAATTTGGCGAAGAGGGTACTATAATTCAGGGAATACAAAGGGTGAAAACACTCTTTTTGCCCGCTTTTTCCGCTTCAATTTTCTTCTGAAATACGTCTCAAATCTATGCATTTGACATTTTCGATGTGTTCACCGGACTTTAGACTTACATATGGTAAACTTTTTTTCCAAGATTTGTACACTTTTTCAATATTTACAAGCGTATGTTTCTTCCACTCCAATTTTAAAAGTTTCCAAAATGCGGGAAAAAGTGGTGTATTTTCTACGAAAAAGGTGCTGTTACAAGTAGCCTAACCCATGAAAATGCATGGGTGACGTATCCCATGATATCACAGGAGTTTTATCTTTAAAAATGAAAGTAAAATATGGTTCTTAGTGCAGGTCCCTTATTTAATCTAGCGAATAATTGCGCACCTGGCACTGCTTCAGTCAATACATATAAATTATTTTGTTGAATTTTTTTCTTTAGATTTTTGTGTATTATTGTACGCACTAGTGCCTGAGATATATTCAGTTTAGTAGCAATGGTTTTTTGCGACTTCCGGTTGTCTCATGAGTTTATTTGGTTTATTTCCCACATAAGTTTGGACTTTCTCTTTATGGCAGGTTGTATTATAAACATAATATTTAATCCAATATGCTTTGCTTTCTTAGAATTTCAACGGAATTGAGTATATTAGTAAATGTTCTTTCAAAAATAACCATATTTTGATCTTCTAACCCCTCATGGCTTTCCCTGGAGCGGGATTGGGTTTCGGAAAAAAAAAATTGGCTGCTAAAAATATGCCTAAGAAATTGTCACCTGAAGTGGATTCAGGTGACAATTTCTTAGGCATATTGATACACAAAAACTTTTTGACAAAGGAAAACCAATCTACAGATTGCGTATACTGATTTCGCTAAAAAATTACCTGTAAAAACTACTCCGTCACAACATACAGCTCGTTATAAAGCGGGCAAAAAGAAAGTTTTCACCCTTTGTACAACCCCAGGGATTCATAGATGTAGGCAATTAATTTTGGCCGGGATCTCGCAAATAACAACTCTATGATATAGAAATCATGAAGCACATTTATAAATAACTAATTGTCATCATTAGAATACATAATAAATAACACTTTCACTGTTATTATTTTCTTGTGTCAATATAATTCTCGGGCTTTGAGTAGCCATTCAGTCGTTGCACTATAGGCAGACAGAACTTTTGAAGCGCTTGTTCCACACAACGTCCCCCCGCCAGTATTATTAAGTCACATGTGCCACATTTACTTGCCATCCAAAATAACAGTTAAAGAAAAAGGCGGATAAATTATCCCATTTTTGATGGGTAAACTCAATTATGGAAACAATTGAGCACATATTTGAATGATAACACTCTGATGTGAAAATAGAAACTGGATCGCTGACAGTAATGATTGATGTACAGGGCAATTGACGATTGACATATGGAGCAATTGAATGATTTGTTACACAAATTGTGGCTAATAGCATTAGAAATAAAATAAAATTGTAAGTTGTGTGGGTTTTGGTTTTAGTATATTCATTGAAATTCCGACGACCTGGAGGGAACGGGTTATTGGAATCAGATAACGGAGGGAGTTAGCATTCTATTTTTAATACACTCAACAATACATCTTTTTACTTTCAAAATATTTATTCTTTTGAATGGGGACGTATTGCTGTAAGCTGTGTGGTTCTTTTATTATTTATGCCCTGCACTGTATTTACAAAGTACAACCTGGAAATTTTATTGATGGAGAATTTTAGACATGGAATGTTCACTCGTGCAAAAGGTGACTTAATATTTAAAACTGAGACACGAAGAGGGTTAGCTGTAGCTGTATAATGTATACTATAAACTATAATGACGTGATCCTAATTCTCTCTTCGCTTAACTCAAAAACGCGATGGCGCGCCAAAGGCACTATCTCATTTCACTAGAGTTACGCATAAGGCACTAACTCATTTTTTGGGGAAAATGAGATTTTAGTCTCATTCGAAAGAGCGTGTGTTTCTTGACATTTTCAGAAATTTATAGCCAGTTACGAGTAGAATTGGTTCCAATATTAATTGTTCAAAATATATTCATATAGGACCCGTGCCTTTCTCCTAACTTGTTTTCAGCTCTCCTGAACAGTTGCTAAAAATGAGTTAGTGCCTTATGCGTAACTCCAATGAAATGAGATAGTGCCTTTGGCGCGCCATTGCGTTTTTGAGTTAAGCGAAGAGAGAATTAGGGTCACGATGTATAATATAATAATATGTATAGGCAGACTAGACTCTAGACTACGGGACTGGGATTGGTTCATTTGTAGGCAGCCATTAGGGACTTTGCAATTTGTTAGCATCAACGTTAACAAATAATTTGACATCATGTAAAATTATCAATTTACTGATTTAGTGGTTATTTTAAATGCTGAAATAGAAAAATATGAAAAATAAATTTTAAATTTTCGTTTCGCGAAACTAGGTGAATGAAACTTGGTACAACATATTAAATTGCCATGCAACGGCTAAGTTCGTTGGCCAAAAAAATTGGTCCAACGGTTGTGACGTCAGAACACCGATACTTGACAACAATGACCACACATGATACAAAACTACTTCCTTTTCGTTTACATAAACCAACACAAATTTTATCTTTCTGCTTCGCGACAAAATAATTACAATAGTGCTGCTTCTGTCGCTCTCAAGTTCTTAACCGAGTATGAATTTAAGGTCTGATGACAAGAAAACACGTACAGTTTTTGTTCAAGATAATTTTTACTACACATGATAGAACAACTAAAATGAAAAATTCCTATGCATCAATCTCATTTCTGATGCAGATGGGAAAATCTGTTGGGGTATTATCTTTTAGTATTATCAGCAGATTTCCCATCAGAAACAACATTCAGAATTTTTTCACTATAAGGGGACCTCCTGCCGAAACGGAAACGTGTTGACAAATCGACCTAACAAAATTCAACGTAGCTTTCAACACAAGGCCTTTAAAATGCACTAGTTCGCCTTGGATGCACTCAGTTTCATTCGAAAAAAAACATGCGTGTTTCGCGTTTATCGAAATGGTTCACAGTTTCTCCGGGAGTATTACATCCGCATTAGGATTTTCATGGAGCCATTATTACATGCTTGAATATACAACGATGGACACATTTGTGATTATTGCGTGTCTGTGTCAAAACGTGGATAATAACCTCAACCTGGTGGTGTGTGATATTATTATATATAAATGTACGTGTTCGTGGCTTGAGTGCCGAGTGTAGTTTATTAACGAGAAACTCTAGTACGTAGTACATGTTGATGTATAGGGTAGGGTAGTTGTATTCATAGCTGGGCGACCTCAGCTCAAAAGTTGAGGTTGAGGTGAATTTTGAGGTGCCTCATACTTCTGACAGCTTAAATGATCTGAGGTGGAGTTGAGTTGTAAGACGTTTCACTCATCTCCGTCGAGGTTGAGCTTAGCTCGAAAATTTTTCAATGGTTTAGGTTGAGATTGAGTGAGTTCAAAGAAAGGATTAGTTATAGCGCATACGCTAGGTTGGTAGGCAGGAGAGCGAACACGAAATACGCCCCTCAAAATAAGCTCTGCCTACCAACCTACTATACACCGCATGACCGATCTTTTCTATTTCTGAAATTAAATACTCCCTTTCTGGAGGGCGTTTTTTACTAACCCAAACTTGTTGTTCCAACTCTGAATTACGTGGCCAGGGAAAGTTTGGTTAAGTTTGAGGTTGAGTTTGAGGTTAACTCTAACTTAAACTTTTAGTTGAGGTTGAGTTTGAGGGTAACTCGAACTTAAACTTTTAGTTGAGGTTGAGTTTGAGGGTAACTCGAACTTAAACTTTTAGTTGAGGTTGAGTTTGATGTTAACTGGAACTTATATTTTGAGTTGAGGTTGAGTTTGATGTTAACTGGAACTTATATTTTGAGTTGAGGTTGAGTTTAAGGTTAAATCAAACTTAAAATTTTAGTTTAGGTTGAGCTTGAGGTGAGCTTATACTTACATTTCGGTTTTGAGGTTGAGTGATGTTGAAGCAAACGCCCAGCTATGGTTTTATTAGGGTTTAACTCCTATCGACCGTACCAACTGAGCATAAAAGTGCTAGTTACATACACAACGTGACTTACAAATTTATAAAAATGCGATTATTTTCGAAAATAGAAAAAAATCCAAAATAGCTCGCTTTTGCAGTTTTTAGTGCATGCTAGTAAGTAATTAAAAATATCTACATCAAATACCTGTCATTTCCCCTTATGGGGTAAAAACCCCATGTTAAGCCAAAACATGTTTTGATTTTTGATGTTATCATATTTTTTGATCACTATCAAGATGATAGTATTTTTAGAAAATACTAGAAACAAATTGGAAAGTCTAATATTTTTGCTTGGCGAATTTTGCTGGAAGTGTGTAAATTCGAAAATAAATTGAAAAATTTAATCAATTATTTGAAAATTTTGTAACACTGCTGTTACAATGACTATTTTTTAAAAATACAAGATATACAATATGTAAACTTTTTCTCCTTGCTGATTTTCGAAGAAGTGAGAAAATTTAAATTTAAATATCTGTAAGTAAAATATCAGAGGAAAATGTTTCAAAGACCCTGAAAAGTCCCATTGGGTGGCTAACGTACGGTGCCAGTGGAACTGTTATGACACCCCCCTTTGGCTACCTTGCCTATCCGATCCGTTAAAAATATTTGAGAATTTTGTGGAACCGTTCCACAAAATTGTCAAATATTTTTAAGCCCACATACTTGTAGTAAAAAAGTAAAGAACGCAATTATGAGCATAGCTCAGATAGGCATGTAAATTCATGTTAATTTCTTGTAATCCTAAAATTTACGGAGATTTTAGCTGTAATTGACGGATTTAATTTCAGCCGCACTTATCCGATCCGGGTGAGTTTTCTAATTTAAATTTCACACCCTTCCAGTTCGAAATTCGCCATGCGTAAAAAAAGACTTTTTCCAATATTTCTATTGTATTTTCTAAATTACAACTAAAAATAAAAATCTGGAAAGAGTAATCACGGAATTGAAAAATCAAAACATTTTTTGATTTCAAATGGGTGTTGACCCCATAAGGGGAAATGACAAACATTTGATGTATATATTTTTTATTACCTACTAGTATCTACTAGAAACTGCAAAAGCGAAATTTTCCTATTTTCGAAAAATAGATAATCGCATTTTTATAAATTCGTAAGTCATATTGTGTATGCAGCTAACAATTTTATGCTCATGCAGGGTCGATCGGCAGTAGGTTATGCTTAGTGTTGTGTTGAGAATGCCGAATGGCATGGAATGGAAATGATACTACTTTCAAACATGCTAGGATTAGTATTAGTAATTCATAATGATGATAATGTATTACTCCCGCTCTGTTTCACCTCCTTCGTCCATTACACCGCAACTTAATGATATTTACTTGCTCAAAAATGCTCCACATCTCTGCTACCCTAATGTTTTTCCTTTCAATATTTTCATTCTCATGTAAAATCCAACAGAAGTCAATTGTTGAATTAAATATGCCTGCAGATGAGCCACTCTTGTCCTAATTAAAAACAAAAACAAAATATTAAAAGTCAATTAACATCCAACAACGTTGGGCAACTCCATTCTACATATTTCATTACTTTTTAACCTTATGCTTACTATGCTTACACAGTTAGCATTATGGCATGGCAATGAGCCAAATTATCTTTACAAATTCCTGTCAAATTCTGAGTGGTATGAATGCAGAAAGCGTCCTATGTATTTGCCGCTATTTTCATAATTAAGGCAATTCTGTCCTGTATTCAATTATGCGAAAAGGTGTCCACCTACTTGTACAATCGTAAAAATTATACCAATACTATTATCGTTAAATGCAAATAAAATGGTTTTTACGTGTCTGTAATGGCCAGGTATAATTACAAAATTCTTGTAATTTCTTGTGAAAGAATGGTCCGACTGGAATATAATACCTACCTCATTGATATACACGTCCCTCTACATATACACCTCCCCTTCAAAATCTTCTCTGCCTCACCGACGGCGATTTCCTGGTGGGGGTTTAATTTAAAAAACATAGGACAAATAACGGGAGGGTCGCGGCAGGGTGAACTTAATCAAAATTACAGAAATATTAATAGAGTATTAAATTAATTTTTTGAAAAGTAAAATACACGAAGGGCCGGAAGAAGTTTGAATTAAAGAAATGACATTTATTAATTGGAATTGAAATAATTTTGATGTAATTATAACCGAATATTGCAATTCTTTCTCAGAAATCAAATAATAATTTCTCTTCCACCTGTCTAGATTGAGGAAACGAAAACATAGCAGGCATTAAATTTTATTATATTTTGCTTGCATTCACTCGTTTACCCGCGCGGAGCGAGGGCTCTGATTCACTAGATATATATATATACCTATATATAAAATATTATTTGTATGGTATGGGAAACGTAATAAATGATATACACATAAAAGTTTATTTATTTACGTTGTTTAAAATGTCATGATATTCAGTATGTCGTGTCATACAACCATCGACTTGAAGGTCGTTGATATTCATACATCCCTAAACATCAGTGAAATACAAACTCATGGGATGTGACAGTTGGCATAGTCTCTCCCAAATGATGAGCAATGAACATTAACTGTATGATTCCAAAAATGCCATAGCACTACTTGCGTTTCAATTGTTTATTTCCATTAATTACTTCTAAGTCCATGTCAGAGCATCGAAAATCTGTACTTCTGCAACCGTCAATTTTAAAGACCTCTAAATATTTGCCATGATTCGGCGAAACTTGGTTGGAAATTAATTTGTGTCATATTGATGTATTTTTTCCATTGGCTGCTGCAAGAATGTATTTGTGTATATCTATTTATCACTATATAACTTAATATTATAGCCTTCCGTATGACCAGCTGCAGTCAGCAGTTGTTGGTTGTATTATGAAAGAAAAACAATCCTTTTTTCCATGATGTATAGTATAAGTATAGCTAGTTGGTTGTGCTCGCGGCGTTAACTAACTTTACAAAACAGTTGATCTTAATGTTACACTTTAATTTTTTTATTACAATATGTATTACTACGCGGTAGCTCTATTTGACGGATTTGGTAATGATTTTTAACAGCGGACTACCGACCGGTGCGGGTGACTACCAAATCTGGCCAAAACATTTTTTTTTAATAATGTATTAAACTATGAAGACGAGAACGAGAAGTAGTAAAGTTAATTAGAATACCAATCGATAATAAAATAATCGATGGGTGCTAATATTATTTATATAAGTGCCTTAGTTAACTCACTAGACCCAACTAAACCCGACTGTCAAATCTGGCCAGACTATAACCTTGAGAGTGCGGGGTCTAACTTGTATCCAGGGCTGGAATACTCGTAATATCGTTAAAATTAGATCGTTAAGAGCAACGGACTAATTGGTCAATAATTGGTCATTTTAAATTGTTAACAAATAAGATCGTTGTCCTTAAAGATTTTAATTTTAACGATGTTACGAGTATCCTAGCCCAGCTTCTGTAGTTTCGGCCATTTCTAAGCTTTTTCTATTTCGGACAAATGCCAGCAAAGGAAGAAAATACCATGCCACCTGGGAAATTGTGTTAAATAGCGGCATTTTCTTCATTTCCGTTCAAAATACAATTATATCACCTATAGTAAAAAATTATGTATTTGTTTGACAAATTAAACACAATTAAAGTTCGTTTCAATCGATTTGTTGTGTATTAGTTTTGTTTGAACGTCAAGTCGTCAAGTTTGAACATAAAACTTCAAGTAAATAATTTAAAAAGTTGTAAAAAAAATTTAAATCAATTATGTTTTATAAAATATAACATAATATACATTGGATGAACAATGCATTTTCACGTTTAAATATGGCGCCTCGTGTGGATATTATGGATACTTTTTGCCGTCATCAGATATTATATTATAGGCAAACATTTTAAATGAGTGAGCCTGGTATGGTACCTGGTAGAAACGGTAGCCTCGGTATTTCAGTAAGTTTCAGCTCAAAGCAAAAGATATTAATAATAACAGTTAACCGACCGAAAAATGATCCTGGATGTTATGTGTATACATTTTAGAAAATACCAGTCGCATAACTTTACTACTATTTGCCATGCCGGTATTCACCAGAAAATGCCAGTAAATACCGGTATGACATTTCTGACTATACCAACCCTGCTGTATACTGTATACTAGTTTAGTATACAGTTTAGTATAGGTAGGCACCTCACACAAGGACAGAGGTGGCAACTGGTGTTGTGGTATAGTCATTGGTAACTGTCGTCGGGGTTATAACTGAATTTTGGTAATTGTACAGGGATGAAAAAAAACTGAATTCTGGTAACTGTGCAATTTCTGTTTATATGTCTGTTTGTTCGTCTGCACTATATTTCAAGAACGGATGAACTAAATTCGTTCAAACTTAGAGTACGCTCTCCGATACTTACGTATATCTGTTTTGAATGGTTTATTTCATTTGAGCTTCCATTTCAAAAATAATCGGAGAAACCAGTCTTTTCCATAACATACGAAAACAGGTGACATATGGTTCACGAATTAATTAACTATTATAATTATAATACAAAATGTAAAATATATTTACCCATTATGAAACCCAATCGGTGCTTCGATTTATGTGGGGTTTGCGGGTTTAAACCCCCAAATTACGCAGCTGTAGTAACTTTTCATGTTGCCACATTTTCGAAAAAATTGAAGTGGTATAAATTCAAGGTACAATATACACCTATAAAAGTTACTAAAATTTGTTAGCATACGAGTTTACGTTCAAAAGTTATAGCGAAATGAGTGAAAAAACGGTGAAATGAGCAAAATGGGCGCCCCTCTCCTTAAGGGCCGTGTCTACCTCTATGGCCTTTTTTTGAACGAATTAAATTATTTCTCTTGACTGGAGAATAAAATCAAAATTCTGGCTTCATATTATTGTAGCTATATAATTGGTCTTTCATAATGTACTTTCAGTTTTTTTAAAAATTTTAAACTGTAGAAATGCGATTTTTAACGAGGAAAGATTTTTTATTTTAGTTTGTATTAGGCGGTTTCCTTGTTTACTTTCCTGTGATTTAGAATGTCCGGTATCATGCTCAAACCTTGTGTAGTTGTGTGTGTGCTATGCATATGGCATGCAGTATAATATTTATGATTGTGAAGGTTTTGTGCTTGATAAGTTGCATAAAATAATTTTGACCATAGACATTGTTGAAGACATGTAAAATTCAAATGGTATAAACTTACAACATAGCTTGTTGTATGTATGTGCATGTGCATACTCTATATTTAACTATTGACTATTCTCTTCAAAAGTTCATATTTTACGTTTTATGTTAAAGTTTGAAAAAAATTCAATGTCAATGATGGATTATTGAAAGAATAAACTTCGGAAGGGTGAACTTGGGCGCAAGAACTGATAGGTCAAAATGAGTGCTACGTCGCAGAGTGTAGACATACATGAAGTGTGAGTAGAAGTACGAAGTCTCTATTCTATGGGCGACTCTGGCACTTGCAGGGCCGTGTATATGAAAAAGGGTTGGAGTTATGAATGACTTTCTGAAATACACATTTTATATCCTTGTTACGGGGGCCCCATGGGCGGGTTGAGATAAACTTGAGTTAGGGTACGGCAGGGTTCGGGCCGAGAAGTGAATTTAAACGGGCCGGGTTGGGATTTTTTTTTACTACGGGCCAGGCTGGTTACGGGCTGAAAAAAGCCAGCTCGGGCAACACTCTAATAGTGTTTAGTGGCATATAGTGTAGTAGATACGTGTATAGTCCATTCTGGGAAAAGTGCACCCACAGAGTAACAGACTGACAAACCATTTCTATAAAGTAGCATCCGCTACTTAATAATAGTGTAGTGGTGTGTGCTCTAGTTTAGTGCATTGTGGCGGCTGATCCGTTATTAACATGAAATGAACGCAGGAAGTGGTTCGATAGGGAAAATTCTTATCTGAATGTCAGGGGTATGACCTGTATGTATGAGTCTATTCTGTCTGTCCAATAATACGGTCTTCAAACAAATTGGCTATTTGACTACTACACTATTAAACCCTCTTTTCGCGAAAATCCGATACACAATAAAAAAGAGTGGGTCTCCGTGTTCTACATATTTGAATATTTTGGATAATTATTTTACAAGAATCCGTTGCTACTGCCACCCCTTTGTGGAATACAGACCGCGACCCATTATTATATTATTTGTGTGTTGCTATTTTATTTAGCGCCAAGTAGGATGGGTTTTGTGACTGGGATTTTAGTTCTGTAGGAGGTTTTGCGAATAAAATGGGAAAGAAGTGAATTAGGGACGGTTCACATAATACGTGTGTAGTTTAGGGAGGATGGGTACACAAAAGTGCTACGCTTGGGGACGTGTGTGGTAGTCACAGATGGTTACGTAACCAATAAATACTTTAGTTTGCCATAAAATCGCGAAAATTCGGCAAAAATTTTACTCGCGATAAGTGCTCACAGCTTCGGTGTTTTACAGAAGAAGTCTGTAGAAGCTCGGATTAAATATTGAAAGTTTGAATAGCACGCGGGTGATTTTATTAGATAATTTACGGTATTGTGTTAAATTCTGGAATGAAAACACAGATGCTAATGTATTTTCTATGTAGGCTTTCGATAAAATTTGAAGTAGATACAAAATAATTTCGGACACAACCAAGCTGTATCTAGCGGCAGGGCAATATGGGACGGGCTCCCCCCCCCCCGAAATTTCAAAAAGGAGGTTATTTAGGCCCCAAAAGTATCCTAAGGCTCGACATTACGCGCGAATTTTAAACTTTTTAGGTTGATTTTGGCTCAATTTAGCACAAAGTTTTCGCGCTTAGGGGGAAAATGGTCATTTATAATAACATTTTTACCTTGGTGCCCCCTCCGAAACCAAATCCTGGATACGACATTGACCACAACATCAACAAACTCTGTTTTCTTTCTTCGCATCGCATTTGCTCAGTTTGCTTCTTATAATTTTAGTCATAACGAACTATGAAATAAAAAAATAATAAGGGTAAGCATTATCTTCTGTTTATTGTTTGTATCTCCTGTATCTCCTGTTTCTTCTAGCTTATTACATTGTAAGTCAACATTTGAGTTTAGTTTAGTTTTATTATTAAATTTTAGTAAAGAGTAGCATTGTCTATTCTGAACTATTTGATTGAATATAATTTTGGTTACTTATTATGTGCATGATCCCTTAGGAGAAGTAGGGAGTGTAACGTGTATGGCCATTGGAATTAAGTGCGTATACTACAGGGTTCCCAATCATTGCGTGCGGCGATAATACATAGGCAGTGGCAGTACTTTCACTTTGTTGTGCATATGTATCATGTTACCATTTGCGCGCGCCGATTAATTTATTGTACAATGACAAGTGGGTGTTTAGCCTGCTTGTGGGTTAAACACACTTGGCGGGGGATTTAAAAACTATGATGAAAGTGTCACCCATGTCTTATCGCTTCAAGGATGCTTGGGACACACGGTATTAGTGCATAGTGGTTGTTTGTGGACGGGAAGTATTGAACTGAGGAAAGAAAGTAGGAGATAATGAGGGGCAATGAAGAAAAGACTGAGAAGCAGGTAGTGATTTGGGGCCAGAGTGGCAGAGAGAGGCCCAGCCGGAGAAAGGAGCTGGAGGAGCTGGAGAAGCAGCCGAAGAAGAAAGCAGAAAGGCAGAGTTGTGTTTCGGTTGTCTTTGCAAGTGTTGTGGTGTGTGGTTTGAATGCGATGTAAGTGGCAAGTGGCATATGAGTGCCTTAGTCTTAATAGTGGACATGCACAGCGCTTTAGCTCCCGTATTCCATTCTTTCCCATTCCGCTCGATTTATCGATTTTGCTTGTGTTCCACGTCGCAAATCAGCCACAGCAGGAGGAGCAGGACAACGACACACGAGAAGAATTTCACATCTTTTCGCAAGCAACTGACTCCACTTTGTAATTGCACACCACCTTATTCAAACACGACCACAACAACAACGCAATGTCAACTGACTGACACCGCAACCAACTGAAAACACAAGTCAATCACAACTGAAATTGTCACCACATATTGCATCTATTTATACAATCGCAACATTAACATCTGTTGCAAAAACAAAGTCATAAAGTGGATAAGTCTCTGCTCCATGCATTGGGAGTTCGCAATGACCAATAACACAACTGCAGGGGTCAATGACTTGCTTTTGACACACACTCAACTTATATTCAGTATGGACACTTTTGAGTCAAAAGGACAACTTTGGCTCTAAGTCATTACGCCAATGTACAAGGAACTTCCACACACTGGCCACTTTGGTCCCCTTTGTAGAATTTTGAATCCTCCTATCCCAAGTGACTAAAATGAGTTTATAGTAAACCTCATCATATTTTTAGTTGTTCATTTTTCCTGAAGATATTCTTACTAGCTGCAAACATTTCATTTAGTTTCCAGTAATTATGCCGAGCTACATCTCCATTGTCGTTGTGACGTGGATAAATTTCAAAGTGTAAATGTTTAGGATAAAGAAAGAAATGCATTTGCGAAAGTGGTGGTGAAAGTTGATGTGGGGACTAGCTTGATGGTGTGTGAAAACCGGAGATTTTCGACATATTTGACTTTGGTCAAATGATGGTGACGAAGAAGCGTCAACAGGAAATATCAGCGTGTTTTAGGCGTTTATTTTTTAATAGTGTGGACTGACAGAAGTGGAAGATTTTAGTGCTGGGGAGTTGTGAAAGGGTGGTGTTGAGTTAGCTGATAAGAGAAAGAAGGGGAAAGTGGATTGTGCGAGAAAGTCATAAATTCATTTTCGTTGTTCATTCCTCATGGAATTTCGAAGTTTCTTTGATCGATTTCACCGACGGGGGTCGGACTATTTCCTCTCTTTGTTGGGACGGAGTCGAAATCGTAATGACCATTTTATATTTTGATTTGTTGAGCTTTTTGTTCACGAATCCCCGTCTTCTTCCGCCACACAACACAACAACACTGCGGCGACTGCAAGTGCAAAATCATCACAACGCTTCTTTTTGATTTTATCATTTGCTTCATTCGCTTTTTGTTTGAGGTTTAATTCACTATTTCGTTTTTACGGCCTCATTTTATCTGTATGTGTATGTGTATTGTTTTCTGTTCTCCTACACTTGTCTCAACTCTCAAGCTACCTGTCTGAATGCCTCTTCCTTATCACAACTTCCACCTTGTCTTGTCGCAACTGCATTAATCCATAATCACAATCTCCATTTTTAATAGTTTAATCATTGCGTGTTCCTCTCTGCATGTCACTTACCTCTGTATCCCTCGTTGTCCTCTTAATTCATAAACACTCTAGTAATTGCCTACCACCAATTTTCATTAGTCCTCTTGTTAAACTCACATCATTATTTATGTACTTCTTTCTGTCTTTGTAAAAGTCCAATTGCTTTGCCCTCACAACCAACAGAAATCTATTCAGCAATAGCAAACCTTTTCTGCCTTCATTTTTATTCACAACAATTAGACCGCTCATCGTTTACAATAAGTATGCTACAACTGATGAACGACATTCTACTTTAGCTCTTTTGTGTTGCCTTTATTCTTCCTTGTACTTTGAATTGAAACTAATCGTGACTCTGAAATTCATTGACTTTTATTAAAATCCGCTCGTCTGCTTTTAGTTTTGCCTAATTCCAAAACCGTCGTGTAAGTACAGGTCTTTTACAAAAACAGTTTACTGATTTACTTTGGACTTTAAATAAATTCAAACTTTCAAACGTTCTTCGCTTTATCTTTTGTACTTTTACCTTGTCGTTGCATCATATCACAAATTATATAAATTATACTATCATGAATAGCTTGTGAATTTACTTGGCATAAAGGTTTTGCTGTTTCTTTGAAATGGGATCCATGACTTTTGTTTTAATAATCATAGATTTAAAATTAATTAGCTTGAATAGAAATGAATAGTGTTAATAGTCTTGAGTAGCTGCGCGGGTTTGGGCTGGGGAAAATAAATGATGAATTGGAAAGGACGGTGCGTTTGTTGTGTGGCTTATTATTATTATTTAATTGAACTTAATCTTACAGCCGGCACAATTTTTGGTGGCATAGATGAGGAAGATGTCGTTGTGATTGGAGGGGAGAGTGGCAACGGCGGGACGCGTCGTCCGTCGAGCATTCGTCCCACATCCAGTCAAACTCCTCAGGTTCCTCCTCCACCTCCTGGCGATTCCAAAAACAGAATCATACATTTAAACATTCAGCAAAGCGAAAAATTCATTGGCAATCGCATCTCCACGGCCAAGTACTCTTTCTGGTCCTTCGTCCCGTCGTTCCTCTTCGAACAATTCCGAAGATACTCAAATATTTTCTTTCTCACAATCGCCCTTCTCCAGGTAACCTCAGTTCTACTTTCTCTTCTTGTTAAGAGTTAAATTCATTTGTGAACATCACTCATCTAATGACAATTCCACTTCAATTTGTTCTTGTTTCCACTTTGCGCAGCAAATTCCTGATGTGTCACCCACGGGGCGATACACCACCCTCGTCCCCTTCATCTTTATTCTTTCGGTGTCTGCACTCAAAGAGATCGTTGAAGACATCGTAAGTATATCGTCTTTATTTTTCTGTTTTTGTGGAATGATTTTTGTTGAGCAATTATTAGTGCTGTAAAATGATGCATTTTGCATTGCAGAAACGGCACCGAGCGGATTCAGAAATCAACAATCGGGAGGTAGAGGTTCTCAAAGAAGGATATTGGCAATGGGTCAAGTGGAGAAATGTGTGTGTTGGAGATTTCTTAAAAATTCACAACGACAATTTCTTTCCCGCGGATCTCTTATTATATTCCTCCAGGTCCGTTGTATTTTCAGTTTCATTCATATAAATTCTTATAAATTCTTCATCCCTGTAGTATGCACATACATGGTTGTTAATTAACTGTCAGTTTTTATTGTTATGATGCATTTTTTGTTTCTAATTCAGTGAGCCACAAGCCCTATGCTACATTGAGACTTCCAATTTAGACGGAGAAACAAACTTGAAGGTTCGGCAGGGACTCACCGAAACGTCAACTCTTCTTGAAGCCAAAGATCTGTCAGCGTTGACTGGTATTGTGGAGTGTGAACTTCCCAATCGTCACTTGTATGACTTCGCTGGAAAACTGAAGTTTGGAAATGATGAGTGAGTCAATGCCAAAAAGATAAATGGCGTTGTTACTAAAGTTACACCTGAGGAATTCTGATTTAAATATTTATAATTTGGTTGAAATCACAGCGATTTGGCGTTAGGACCGGATCAAATATTGTTGAGAGGAGCCAAACTACAAAATACAACATGGGTGTTCGGTCAAGTGGTGTACACAGGTCACGAGACAAAGTTAATGAAAAACTCTACCGCTGCTCCCCTGAAAAGGTCGACGGTGGACAAACTTACAAATCACCAAATCATTATGCTTTTCTTTCTCTTGATATTCGTGTCCTTCATATCGGCTCTATTTTCATTGTTGTTGGTTGACGAAGAGTCCATGTGGTATTTACCCCAGACTCCAGATGAGAAATCCAAATGTAAAACTCATTTTCTTTTTAAAATTCTTCATACAAAGATAAGTAGTTGTATGGATTGATTAACAATGAGAGTTTTATGAATTTTCAGCGGTCGGAGGGAAGATACTTCAGTTCCTATACAATGTTTTGACATTTGTGATTCTTTATAACAATCTTATTCCAATTTCTTTGACTGTCACGCTTGAAGTCGTTCGCTTTGTTCAGGTGTGCAAATTCAGCTTACTAAAAAATTAAGTCATCAGTAGTGCCGATACTCGCAGCACATTATTTAAATTAAAACTTGACTTGCTGAATATTATTTTTCAGGCAATGTTCATCAATATGGACGAAGAAATGTACCATCCGGAAAGTGACACACCCGCTATGGCAAGAACTTCCAATCTCAACGAAGAATTGGGGCAGGTAAATTACTATTTGTATTTTGTCTGTGTTTTTTTTAAATATTTGCAAACAAAAAGTGATTTTGAGATAAATATGTGTGTGTGTGTGTGTGACTGCCTTTAGGTTCGCTACATTTTTTCTGATAAGACGGGAACACTGACGAGAAATGTGATGGAGTTCAAAGGGTGCACAGTGGGTGGAGTGATTTACCATCCTGAGACTTTGTTTCCAGACAAGGGGCCTAACCTGCTTATTGACAACCTTCTGACTGAGCACAAAACATCGGCTGAGATTCGCGAGTTTCTGATTTTACTTTCGGTATGCCACACTGTGATTCCAGATCGGGTTGGTGATGAACTTATTTACCACGCAGCCTCACCTGACGAGAGAGCCTTGGTTTATGGAGCCAGCAAATTAGGTTATGTCTTCGAAACCCGAACGCCGCAGTATGTCGAAATCAACGCTGTGGACACAAAGGAGAGATATGAAGTGCTTAATGTTCTCGAATTCACATCCACTCGGAAAAGAATGTCAGTCATTGTTCGCACGCCGGATGGCACAATAAGACTTTACTGCAAGGTCACAAATCAGCATTTTACATCGTGACCGTTACATCTTTCCCTTTTCTTAATTTAACACTTAACATTTACACATTGTATCACTCACTTGATTTATCATTTTTTAGGGAGCGGATTCAGTGATTTACGAGAGATTATCAGCACAAGGAAATTCCGAGTCATTCAAGACAGAAACGCAATCTCATTTGGAAGAATTTGCAACTCAAGGATTGAGAACTCTTTGCTGTGCCATGGCAGATATTTCACCTCAAACTTATGAGGTCTAAAACACAATTCATGCCCTAATTTTCTTGTCAGTATTATTGGTAGGCTAACATCAGTGTTTTATTCGTTTATCGTAGGAATGGCGAGTCACTTATAGCAAGGCCTCGACCGCTATTCAAAATCGGGAACTGAAAGTCGAAGAAGCATCCAACTTAATTGAAAAGGATTTACGACTTCTTGGGGCAACAGCCATTGAAGACAAACTCCAAGATCAGGTAAACTAAAAAGGGTTCATAATCAGAATCAGAATAAGACACTAAGAAAAGCAATGAATGTTAATTTAATTTTGCTAGGTGCCAGAAACGATTGCTTCCTTTTTAAAAGCGGGAATCAGTGTTTGGGTCCTGACAGGGGACAAACAAGAAACAGCCATCAACATTGGCTACTCCTGCCGCCTTTTGACCCAGTCCATGGAGCTTCTGCTTATCAATCAAGAAAGTTTAGATGTAAGTACACGTGCCTTGTTTGAAATATCATTATTCGATTACTTATAATTTCATTGTTTTGTTATTTTTGACTGAACAGGCAACAAGAGAGTGTATTCAGAGATATGTTCACGAATTATCTGGCGATAACCAAACGCTACCTAAAGAAAATGATGCAGCTGTCATTATCGACGGAAAAACCTTAAAATACGCTCTCAGCTGTGATCTACGAAGAGATTTCCTAGATTTATGTTGTAGTTGCCGATCTGTTATATGCTGTCGGGCGTCGCCAATACAAAAGGCGGAGGTATTTGATCTTCCAATTCTAATATTTTCAGGGAAAAATCACAAGTCACTAAAATATTTTCAATTTGGTTTCAGATTGTTGAATATGTAACTCAGCAAACAGGAGCAGTTACTTTGGCTATCGGAGATGGTGCCAATGATGTGGCCATGATTCAAAAGGCTCACGTGGGTGTTGGAATTTCGGGAGTCGAGGGTCTTCAAGCGTGCTGTGCATCCGATTATTCCATCGCTCAGGTAAACTTCATTGCAACCATTGGACCACTTTTTGCTTCGTTATTGTTAGTTTATGAAGCGTGCGACTGTGTGAGAAATTTTGTTGCAAGTAGAAACCATTGAATTTATTAAATCTAAAAATAGTTTTGTCTGCTTTACAGTTTTATTACTTGAAGAAATTGCTGTTTGTACACGGAGCTTGGAATTATGATCGAATGTGCAAACTGATTTTCTACAGTTTCTACAAAAATATATGTTTGTACATTATTGAGCTGTGGTTTGCTATTTACTCAGCCTGGTCCGGACAAATAATCTTTGAACGATGGACAATAGGATTTTATAATATGGTGTGTTCACTCAAATTCACTTACTTTTTAACCATATCTGATAACTTACTCGAGCTCCACAGCTCTAGCTCTTTCCTCTCAATCTCTCATATTGCGCACTTATGATTAGGGGTCCAGGTCCAACCCGCAGCATCACCGCAAAGCAATGATACTACGGGGCCATAGATTTTAATGGCTTAAAATGCTTAGTATTAGGACAATTGTTTGGTTTTGAAAAAAAAATACGTTGGAGGTTACAATTTTTTGGATTATAAGACAGTAAAAATTTTGGTCGACTATTACAGGGTATTTGAAAATTATGTTGATTTTAAACCATAAATACAGTAAAATAGGTTTCAGAAACATATGTAAATAAAAGCAAAAAGAAGTCAAAGTAGCTCAATATTCCAGGAATTAGAAAATTTTAAATGCCACAAGTAGTCAAATATTGCCGGAATAAAATAAATTGATAAATGCAAAATATAGCCACAAGAATTAGAAAAATTTTGTGGATTTTAAAATAAAAAATGCAGCCGATCATTAAGTTTGATGGACGGAATGAAGGTATATCTAGGGTTTGGTGTAAAGAAGGGTGCCATAGATCTCAGTAAATCCAGTTAAAATATTTTATTGTAAATGACAATTGTCGTCCGTAGATCGAAAAATCTCAGTTAATTTTGGCAACTGAAATACAATATATACAATAAATTCGTGCGAAGCGTAAAAAATTTCGGTAGTTTGTTCAATTTTTATGATAAATTATCTTTTTTGGGATTTCAGAGGTCCCTCTGAATTGAATATTGTTTATTGCCCTTTTTGGCACGGCCATGGGCAGTGGCGTATTTAGTATTTCATAATGGGGGTGCTTGATATAAGATGTGTAAATAAATCTAAAGATGGATTTTGAACCCAATTACGACTAAAAAATACAGAGTCTAATTATGAAAAGATATGCAATTCTAAGTATTTTACCCAGACTGGTCTTTCTGCCATCAAAGAAGATCAAATCTCCATAATTTTTTTTCGCGGGGGGGAGGGGGGCACAAATCAAAACAGGTCAGGTTACGACGGCAATGTGTTCAAATGTTTTTTACTTCTGGATAAGAATGAAAGATTGTTAAATTCCTCACTTATTATGTTTCAATAATTTGCTGCTCATAGCAAGAATTCATTGCTGGTTCGTGGTTCTTGGAACCAACGCATTGTATCCCTGCCCTTTCGGCAAGGGCTAGGGGGTCCCTTCCTGGCCCTTCCGTCAGGGGTGTCCATCCCCGTTAATGTTTTTACTTTTAGTTTGTCAATGGTTTGGATGCAAATACTAACTGTTTCATTACTTTTCAGTTTTTTACAGCAGCACAGCCAATAGCGATGGGTATTTTCGATCGAAAATGTAGTAAAGAAATGCTGCTCAAGTTTCCGATATTATATCGTACTACTTACGATACTTTCACTTTAAAATCCTTCTTCATGTGGGTTGGCAATGCCATCTTGCACTCCATGTTTCTCTTTTGGATGACATACATGATCTACGGAAATGGAACTGTGTGGGTTCATGGTGCTGAGGGAGGCTACCTTGTCATGGGAAATTTTATCTACACTGTAAATCCAATTTCAGTTTTCGATTATTTTTTTTCCAGCCATATCTCAAATCTCAATTGCGTATAAATGTTTTGTGAAGTAGCGTAATGCCCAATAACATTTTATTTTCTCTTGATTGTTTTGTTAGTATGTAGTGGTTGTCGTGAGTTTAAAAGCAGGTTTGGAAACAAAGTCGTGGACAATTTTTACCCATTTGGCTATTTTCGGATCCATGCTTCTCTGGATTGTTTTCCTAATTTTGTACAGGTATGGCATATGATACAATTATCCAATAGATGTTGTGTGATTTCAAAATATTATATTCATTGTAATCACAAGTTGAGTTATAAAACTGTTTTGTCGTTTTTGTTTCAGCCTGTTATGGCGTTGTCTTCCTGTGGGTGCAGAGATCCATGGTGTAGGATGGATGGTTTATACATCACCCGTGTTCTGGTTGGGACTTTTTTTAATTCCTGTGACCACTCTGATACCTGATTTAGCTCTTAAAGCGTAAGTCCCTCCCATTCAACACCACATACAATTTACCGGTTTTGAGATAATAATAACATTCTTTTGATTTCATAGAATTCAAGAAACAATGTTTCAAACATTAGAAAACCAATTTCGAGAGAGCGAGATTCTGAATCAAGATCCGAGCAAAATCCTGACTCAGGAGAAACACAGGTATGTATTGATTGAGAGCATTCGTCGTGATTATCTGCATCATCAGTTGGCAAGTTTTAATGACTGCGAGTCGAAATCCCCGTTTGGTCATTTCAGAAATAATTATTTTTCGCGAGTGTCAATCTAAATATGGGTTGTCCTTTTGGGTTATTGTATTATTATTAATAATAACCTTATTATTATTTCTAAAGGAGGTTGACAAAGATATGAGTCTGACCTTGAAAAGCTAATGATATTAATATAAACATTAGGTACAGGTGACCGCGCCAGTAAGATAATAAAAAGAATACGGCGCTTCAAAAGGTACTTTATAGGTTGTGGTAGGTAAAGTAGTATAAAATCATTTATGGACATGGTGTGAGGCTGCATTGGAAGAATTCATTTTAAATAGAATCGCTAATATTAGGATTATTTTAAAATTGATAATCAATTCTTTGGGAGAATACGTTAAAATGAATCGTAACACAAAACGCTGTTGATTTAAGGCCAGGATTGGTGAAATTAAATATGATAGAACTTGAAGATAAACACTTTGATTTCCATGATAGACCAGATTCCCTAATCGTCCTTTTCATCACCATTTTTTTGTTAAATATATTTTACTGATCCTTTCTCAGTGAAACCGACGACACTCCAATAACTGATGTCGCACTCATTTCGGATGATGCACTAGCTGAAGCTGACACTATTGCTAATGCACACGATTCACACCCCACCGACTAATATGCCAAATTGTTTGCCACTTTCAAATATCTTTGTCATAATTCTAGCTGCAATTATACCGAATTAGAATCTCTTTACACATGATTGCAAGATTGACATATTTTTTAAGCACACATAACCACATTAAGATTTAAAATGATCTCAATTCGATACGCTATGAAGTAACATAAACCTATGACATTCAATGTAAACACTTTTAATACATATTATTTTATTTGTATCAGACACAAGCAAAAGATTCCCGTTAAAATTACTTGCAAGTAAGTAGTCAATAAACCAAATCGTTTTTAATGTAGCCGTCAACTCTGAATCCTCATTGTTTTGTGTTTTCAATAATATCTACTTATACCTTAGCTACTTGTAGTTTTCAGTACTATTGTGACCCACAAAAAGAGCTTCAAAAATACCACACTTTACTGCTTTAACTGTTTGTGACATTTGTGAATGCTGAAAGTGCTGTTGGGGTTGTTTTAGAAAACAACCATTGTATTATGTGTACCAAGTCGAAATCTACAGCGTGAAATAAGAATTTTCTTGTTAGTAAGTCTATGTACTTTTACGCAGCGATCAAGTATTAAATTAATATTAGATTTGTTGAGAGTTGAGACTAATTATGTGTCCATTGATACCACTACGCTCACCTTGTCAACAGTCTTGAAAGAGTTAAAAGTATATTGAAAATAATGAGGTAACGTTAGTAAACTGATTGTGTCGTAATTATAGAAGCCAATGTTTTATTGTTCATTGTACTTATACCTCCAGACACAAATTCGCAAAAATAATCTTCAAAGCAAATTGTCGTCAATGTAGTTCACCTGATTGATTCTAATTTGCAGTACACTACATTACATTACCGATAATAACATTGTAGAGTTTATCCAGAGTCATGTAAAGCAAATATACAAATAGGACGGAGTATAAAAGAGTGGTTTGTAGGTTGTAGGTAAACTGCGTGGTATGGTAGTTAAACTAAAAATATGATTTGTTGATGTTGAACCACTTTTTGGAGAATGTTTGCACTTAATGTTTATGATTTCGATAAAGATTTCTAATACCTTTTTGGTCTTGGCTTACATTTGTGACAAGCAGTACTTTGAGTTACTTTATGAATGAGCCTTGAGCATGGGCTGTGCTATTCATCTTGAACCATTTGGTGGATTTTTGTTGTAGTAAGTAGAGTAGTATCGACATTGATGAGCCATCTCATAGGAAAAGGTGTTGAGTTTGATTTGCATATTACTAGCTGTAATTATTTATAATTTGTGTAATGATAATTTGACGTGCATTGAAATGATTAATACTAGTATGAAGGCTGATACAATTATTGCTGTTACTTGTTTACTATTTATTGTTGATTTGTTTACTCGAGATGTGGATATTTACTACATGAGTTATTTGTTTAATCTTATTTATTCATTTGATACGATTGTCCCATTGTGCTTTAGGTTGAAAGATATCATTGCGTTTGATGAAGTGTCTGTAGCCGCATGCCTACTAAGGTATTTTATTTGTGTTTCTTTTTCAAACTAATCTTACAAACACCACACACACATCATTGAAGTCACTTTCCTTTTCGTAAGTGGCACTTCTTTCAGAACTACTAAATTTTTTTAGTAGTATTTCCTTTTTATCCACTGTAGCTGTAGATTCTTACGTAGTGGTGGTAGACTGTAATGAACGTAATTTAATTACAAATAGTAAGCGCTATTATGTAGTTGGATATGCTATGACTGCTGTAGAAAAGTAGCATTGTTGAACTATTGAAGTTAAAGTACCTACCTGGTTAAAATATGTGTATAGCTGAGTGACTATAAATAAGAATCGTCAATAAAAACAAAATGAAGGTATAGCAGAATACAGAAATATTCGTATCTCACTCACGATCGGTGAGAGAGCCAAAGAAAAAGACAAGAGTGAATAAACTAAGACACGTATTATTTAACTGTGTTGTATATATTAGTTGAGGGCTTGAGAGTATTGGAGTGCACTCAAAATCGCAAATGCTGCAGCAATAAATAATTTGGAAAAATAAACTTAGCACGTCAAAAGGAATTGATGGAATTCGGGCAACTATTTGCTATGATGGCATTATAACTATCAGCAAACGAGTGGATAGTGGACATGTGCGTGGAAGAAATTGAAAAGACTTTATGCCACATACCTAGTTGTTGTGTGAGCTGAGCTGGCTAAACAAAGAATTGCTCGTATTGGATATTAACTAACAATTTAGTAAATAATTTATTTATAGCACAGGTATAGAATTTTGTTGAACGTGATAAATGGTAGAGGTGGGCATTAGATTCACAAACAAACGGCCCCAAGTCCGCTTAGTGCACGGTGCACCTCGCAAGGGAACTTTTGGGTGTGAATGTGAATAACTTGAACCAAAACCAAAAGCAAATCGGGCTGGACTGGAGCTGACACGTTGAGTTAACTGGCAGAATGATTTATGCTCCGATGAATTGATAGCGGGTGTGGACAGTGTGGAAATTGCGAATATTATTAGAGTTAGAATTAGATTGTAATTTGAAGGATGAATCGAAAGCGATTGGCGTTGCGCCATGTAATGTGATGTCATTGTGTGCTTTTATAAGTCATGATTTCTGATATGTGTTGCAGACCTATGCATGTTCTTGGACAACTTGTGCGTTGTAAGTATCTTTCTCATTCCTTCATTCTCTATGGCTTCACTTTCTTACTCTTTTCTTTCTTTTTCAATTGGTAAGTAAATATTACATCGCAGTTCTACTTTCTTCTCACAAATAATTATCTCCCTCTCTCCTCCTCACTTCCCCACTCGCACCATACCTCATCATTTCTCCCCTTTATTTCATAGTGCTCATTGCTCATTGCCAACACTGCCCTCTACAATCTCAATCTTAATAACACATTAATCCCTAGAAAAATTCCCTGCACCCCCCCTTCAGTATTTGAATTTCCATTCAAAAACGCAATAAATCGGCGTTGAAACTAACATGTATTAAACGTTCAAAGGTGTTCAAAGTTCAAACAAACCGTCAACTGTATTTTAAATAGCCTAGGGTCCTAGCTACAATTTGCTACCAATACCGAATGCTACCGAATCGGAGAAATTTTAAATTTTGTAAAATGGAGTGTACCCAGGTGACATGTATTATAATATCGATATGCAGAGTCTGCATTGTACCGGTCTGTGCAAGCCAGCTGTCGTTACTGGCAATGGCAACCAAGCACTTGGTACTGATTTCAAGGCAACTTCTCAAAACACTTATAATTACGTTTCAAATTCGGAATTCCCATCTTTTTCGACTTTTACCCGTTTTTAGTGAAAAAGTACATTTCTAACCAAATTTTCATGCTGGTTTGAATGCAACTGCTTGAAAAACTTGTATTTACGTTTAAAATAATGAATTCGCACCTTGTTAGACTTTTACCCGTTATTAGCGAAAAAAATACATTTTTACCCAACTTTTCATGCTAATTTGAATGAAACTGCATTAAAACACTGGTAATTAAATTTAAAACTATCAATTCGTGCTGTTTAGACTTACATAAGTTGGGTTCAAGATTTTTTTGTTAATACCAATTGCGCCAATTCATAATATTTTAAACGCAATTACAAGTGATTTAGGTAATTACATTCAAACCAGCCTGAAAAGTTGGGTAGAAATGTATTTTTCGATATAGACGTGTAAAAATAATAAAGGCGTGAATTCATAATTTTAAACGTAATTACAAGTGTTTCAAGCAGTAGCATTGTAATCAGTACCAATTATTTGGTTTAAATAATGATTTACATATTTTATATGGGTGTGCCTGATTGTCACTCAACACGAAATATTCCAAAATGCTTCTTGCCAATCACGACGGCTTGGGGCTTGCCCAGACCGATACAACGCAGCTATGCCGATATGTGTATAGCTGGAGCTATGTGCATATTTATATAATATTAATTGTTACCTGAGTAATCAGAAAATCTTACTAAATTTTTTCCGCAAACTATGGACTGTTATCGAAAATTTTCAGGACAAACAATGTTTCTATTATAGAATAGAAGAGATTTGACACTCCCATGATTTATTGCGTTTTTGACTGGAAATTCAAATACTGTGCGTCCCCTGATGTTGTGTCAATAAAGTGTATTTATCATTACTTTTGGGCTATTTAACTTTGTTCCAAACTTGTAATCAGTAATAGAAACGCACTTGCATATTTGTAATTCTTTACTCTTTTATTTACTCATGCTAACAATAAGACTATAATTATATTGTACACTTATAATTTTTTAATAACATCCATTCCCGATGTAAAATGTCAATTGACCCGTATTCAACCAATGCGAAGCGAATACAATTCATACTACGAGATGACCAAAAGGCTTTGCTTCACCATATTCTGCTTAACACCTTGTTATTCATTCTGAAAGCAGAAGCGCTTACTTTTGCTCTTGTTAATTTAACACCCGTGTAAATTGTGCTAATCATCTTATGATTCTTCCTCCGTTTTTCATGCAAAACCGACCCTCTGATGTTGCCTACCTCGATCCCCACTACATCCCCACCTGACAAATATTAGCGATGGTAAAATATAATTTTATAAATTAGTTAGAAGTAGTAATGTACGGTAAAGAGTCTATCCTTTAGTTTAATGTGTCCATTATCCTGTTGCAGATGATATGTAGGTACTTGAAAATGACACTTAATGTATGTACTGTATTGCTGTGCTTTGATTTGGACACGTTACACATACACACACTCCACCACAGTAATAGGAAATAGCTGTTCAAAATCTGATGAATGGACTATAATATGGTTATAGTAAATACGGATTTGGAAATGACACAACGAAGTTTGGTTAGATTTAAAAATATTAGCCCTAGTTACAAATATTACACCCAAACAAGAAGTCCAAGAGACGTTATTTATAACTACACTATATGCATTACTATGTATGGTAAAAATATGTTTTATGCACTGAGTTTTCATATGCAGAATTTAATTTTTAACAATTATTTAAAGCATTTGCCAACAGTAATAGAAACGCCTCAATTTGTTAGTGCAATTAATTGTACAACAATGCACACAAATTGATGCGTTTATTTCCAGTGAGGCAAATAGAGACTGGCAATTTCCAATTAAGAATTATCGTGACATGATTCCCCTTCGCGTAGCTATTGCTGCGTTTAAGTGGAGTAAGACGTGTGTTGTGTTGTGATTGCTAGTATTTAGCACAAAATGTTTAGCCGTTTTCGTATGTCAGCTAAAGCATTGCCAACATTTCTCGCACAATTTATTCGATCGCATTCTGAATTAAACCACTAACTTCCAGTTCTGTTCACTATGGCATTTTGGACAAGCACTCTTGACAGTCTTTGACGGTTGCACTTTTCCTGAAGCAATGTCAATGTCACTGCATTAGATTTTTATGTAACATCTTAATCTCTCTCGTCTCAACACGATTGTTTCGATTGTAATTGCGGTGCATCCAAAAGTATCAGTGCTATGATATGTGTATGGTTGGTTGATACATTAATGCGTGGCTGAGGACGCGGTTAGTCGTTGTGTACCTTTGTGTATTTACTAGAGCTGGGAACGGACCGGCCCGGTCCGAATTCGTAATTTACGGGCTTCGGGATTGGAATTTCATATATTTAAACGGACCGGGTTCGGGCCGAAACTTTTCTGACCGGGTTCGGACCGGGCTTAAAATTATGGAAGCAAAAATTGTAAAGATCCATCTGATGATAATCAGTAGCATTTCATTTACCCATTCTGTTTGATACATTGTTTAAATTTCCATCTCAAATCTAGTTTTGTCACTTCTCACTATTAGGATGTGTAATTATAGCATTAGAGTTCGGATCGGGTTCAAACCGGGCTTGAGAAATATCAGGTTTGAACCGGACCGGGCCTATTTTTATATTTTAGCTCGGGTTTGGGCCGAAGTTTTTCGAACCGGGTTCGTACTCAAACATGGTTCATTTTCAACAAACCGGCCCGTTCCAAGCTCTAGTAGTTACGTACCTACTATGACTGTGTGGAGTAGGAAATTAATGGTGAGCAGTAGCGTCGTAGCGCTTGACCTGTCTTCCTCAACAAACCAGTCAACCTTGCCGTGTTCTCTTTCTTATTATTAGTTTAGCACCATTAGATTTACCTAACTGTTTACAAAATTAATTTGAAAAGAATGCATAAAGCATCTCAGTATTGGCTTCAGATTATTGCTACCGCAATAATCTGATCAGGCCCCCTCAGTCAAAATAATAAGAATTTCATTTTTTCTGCAAATGTATTCCAAGCTGTTAGATAGAGTGTGTCGTCTTATAGTCATACTGTTCTTCCTCTTCTGTGAGTGACCCTCCTAAGTGTGTGTGATTTCTCATAATTGTTTATTACAGCCACACTTCTACTGCTAGCTTTTGGCTACTATACCGCTGGCGCTATGGCTATAATAACTAATAATCTTTCTTTCGTTCATTCACATGTGTGTATTATACAGGGTGACCCATTAATTGAGGAAGCTCTCTATAGATATCAAATGATGGCCTAGCACTCCATATTTCGAATGGTAGTAATTTCATCTTTCAGGGTGGGTTTATTCAATCGCAGATATATCCCAAAGTACAAAACATAGAAAGATGAAATTACTACCATGCGAAAGATGGAGTGCTAGGCCATCATATGCCACCTTCCCCATTGGGGAGAAAAAGGGGAGAGTTTCCTCAATTAATGGGTCACGCTCGCTGTACTTCCAAACATCTACCGCGTCATGTCTCCTTCAAATCCCAATCACCCTAATATAACACTTCATTAAAATCATCCTTCTTCCCCTAATATTATTTTCTTTACATCTTTTACCCGTACTTTCACATGTATTCGTTCCTCCCGTTGTTTAAGCCATTAAACAAACGCCACTAAAATATCCAACAAACTCTTAAGCTCTTTTGCTATTCCTTTCAAAATTTTGGCAGGAAAAAAGGGAAATAAAATTATTTCATAGCCTTGTCTTCAAATACTCTCTTGGATTTAGTGATAGTGTTTAGAAGTCACCGATGTTTTTTATTAGAACAATAACCATAAAATGTGTATAATATTTTATAATGATGAAGGGCAATGAGGGGCGTTGTGAGATGTTGCTGTGTAAATCTCAAAGTAAAAAGTTTGTCACAAAAGAATATTAATAAAATTATTATTATTATTATCGAGGTTATTGTCACACGATAGCACAGAATACATGGAACTGGATGGACCAGGGCTCTATATTGTGTTACCGCTTACATCCAAATTGACAATTCACTTTTCGACACTTTCAAATCAAAGTAGCACTGTCATTTCGTGTTTCCGTATCAGCAATAAATATTGCACATTTAATACTTTCACTAAAGGGTAACATCCAAATTGATTAATAAACAGCAAAGTGCAACTGCCAATTCCACTTCGCAAAGTCTACTTTGGCAACTACACTTTGATTGACATTTATAATCATAGTGAGCCTATCACTTTACCATACCTGAATACCTTGTCTCCCTGAGTCTCTCTGACCTCTACATGCATGAATTACTAACATGAGCCAAACCCAGGGGGTGGGGCGGGTTACGTCATGATGTGATACTACGTTCAAAGACTGCTGCCAATACCTCGTTACCACGGATAGGGGTATTCAGATATGCACTTTGCAAAGTTCAGAATCGAAAGTGGAAGTCTTTCTTTTATTGTTTATTTTGATTAACGCTCTAAGCTTTAAATGCTATTGTTACCAAAATTTCAGTTTGAGTAAATTGGTATTTTCGGAGACAGCGTTTTGATGGTAACACCCATCCATCACACGATCTCATCCTTTGCTAATGTTCCTCTTCCGAAAATATGCATTGTGAAACTACAGTATTTCCCTCCTATGGCCTCCGACAAACAATACATGGGTGCTAAATATGCAAGTAGGTATAGATCATGATCATAGGTAGCTTCAACAATTGATGCTTTGAAACTGAAAGTGTTGATTTTTCATTGGAAATACTATCTCAAAGCTACACTTACAGTCACCCTTTAAAGAAAATATTAAATGTGCAACATCTATTGTTGATACGGAAACACGAAGCGCCAGTGCAGTGCTACTTTGACTTGAAAGTAAAGAAATGTTCATTATTAATTTGACTGTAAGTGTAGTTTACAACTCTCTCAACTGGTCAAGGGTAGTTACCACTACAGAGTTGCCTGGGCATGGGGTCCCACATACAGCATTTATACATTTTTGACACCGGCCTTCTTCTGAGGAGTGTTAGCGAATTTCTTGAGTGTGCTTTATTTTGTGATGTAGTGAACAGAAGTCTTAGTGGCGCTGGTATAAATACTGGAATTGAACTGAGACACAGAATAGAGATAAAGTACAGTAGAAGAATCGGCAAGGCAATGCATTAACTAGGCTCTGGTGCGTGCCATGTATTACTCCGTTAAGTTGCAGATCTCGAGCTGCGAACCAATCAAATTCTATCGGCCCCAACAATCAGCTTCGCTCGACCCCAAGCTGCTTGTTTTAGTGGGAACTATGTAGTAGTGGGTGTGCTTAACGGAAGAAAACATGTTATTCGGCTCCACGATTTTGTACAAGGCCTTGCCTATTCTTCTACTGTACTTTATCTCTATTCTGTGGAACTGAGATGTTTATTTCATTACATTTTATACAGTACGCTCTCCACAAAGAAGATAGAGAGAGGGGGGGGGGGGGAGAAGCGAGTAGAAAAGTAGCTCCGAAGCTAGTTTTTGATTATGACTTTTCCTATGTTCGCTGAAACCGAGTCTAACAATAAGAGACAACGCAATATAGAGCACCAAACTCAACCCAATCATCATATTGTGCATAGCAATTCTAGTTAAATCGTGTATGTCCCAATCATCGTTTGCGGCGATTATACATGGTCGATACTTTCACAATAGCTTTTAAATCTCCCGCCATGTGTGTGTTTAGCCCACAAGCAGGCTAAACATCCACTTGCTATGGTACAATATTATATTATTCGGCGCAAGTGATGACATAATACACTGGCAAAACAAAGTGAAAGTATTGCCCATGTATTAGCGCCGCAAAACGATGATTGGGATACTATGTATATGACTATAATATGAGTAAGTAAAATAAAACATACACGCATACCTAGTTAGTAGACCGTCTAGCCCAACCCGATAGTTAGGGTTGGGTTTGGGTCATGCAATTAACAAGGTCAACGGGTTGGGTCGAGGTAAAAAAGTTGTCGGGTTGGGTTGGGTTGAGAAAATTTTTGTTCGGGTTGGAAAAATGTTACAAAAGTTTGAATTCACACGATATTGTGCTTCAAATCAGTAACTAAAACCAGTTGTTGGGATCACTTTAATGGAATAAAGTACAAAAATAGTGTTTAAAATTGAATTATATACATTGACTGTATAGAGATCTTTAAATATGACAAAAAGTGATTATGATTAGCATGTTAAAGAGCATACTATATAGCGCTGCACGAAAACAGTTTCTGTAAATCGGGTTCAAATGGGTTTCTGAAAATCGGGTCAGGGTTGGTTAAAAGATAGAAGCGAAGGGTAGGTAGGGCTGGGTTGGATTGTCATGCTCGAGGAGCCAGATAGGGTTGGGCTGGAGAAAGGCGACCCTCTCTAGACGCTCTCAGTAGGTACCTAATAATATTTATTTGAGTGTCGGACTGGGATTGTTCGTGTAATGTGTAATATATTGGGCTACGTTTTTTAAAGTACAACTAAACGCAGAAAATATGAAAAATAAATTTTTTAGTGAGTAATGGAATGACAAAAATATCTGGCACATTCTTTTATTCTTGATATTTTTATGAGAAGGATTTGTATTTTTTTATTTGGATTTTCTGTTACTTGGTGATTATTGACGATTCCACGCATCCTTGAATTTTCGACCAACTTGAAATGCGCCAATTCAAATTGTAAAAAAATATTATCAAATTACTGATGCATGAGAAATCAGACAAGGCATATACCTTTAACATTGTATCCTAATTGTTTTCACTTAGCAAATCGATTTGGAAAAATGAACTTTGACCAAACTTTTTTTGTTATATAGAATTGATTAGTCCCTTTAATATTGATACGACTCATAGTTGAAATATCCATTTTTACACACAAATATTCGGCAAAGTTCAAGTCTCATTTTACAAAAGTATGCTAGCCATTTTCCTTTTACGCACCAAAATGTAATAAAAACAAACTGCTTCCAATATTCGAATGGAACAATACTATGTATATCACATTGTGAAATAACGATCATTGTGGACTTGTCTATAACAGGAAGACTGACCACGTATCTCTGTGATTGCCGATTGGCATATTTAGCTTTTGTTCTTTGAGTTTCCTGGAACTTTGCTATTGATTTGTACTCTTACTCAGCTAATAATTACAATGCTATTGATTAAATAGGTAGCTATACTATTTAATAAAGTGTAGGTGTTGGTTTGAGCCTTGCTGGGCAACATTAACAATAATCATGGGCAGCGTTTTTTCTGTCGGGTACTTTCATTTTTCTATTAATGTATGTGAAATCTGACACATGAACTGAAAGCTATTTATTCACGTGTAATTCTTGAATAACTGTTACATTTATCTTACTTGTGTATAACTGTGACGGGCGACGGGCACTATTCAATTATTATTGGCTATGGGGGAACTTAAGTTTTGTGTGTCTGTGTGTTGTTGTTGTGGGACGTGACGTTTGAGTTTTGATTTATGATTTTGGTGTGCCGTGTCTCTAGACTTAGTGAAACTGCCCGTTTATTGCGAAATGTGCGAAATGTGTTCAGACGCACAGCATCCGATCACGTTCTCGACCTGGAATTATCTCGTAAGTCATTCAAATCAATCAATCAGCCTTCTCTGTAAATCTATCAACCGTCTCTCTAATGTCTCTCATAACTCTACCTCTAAATTATAACCTTGTACTTGTACGCTACTTATGTCTTGTACAAACAATATCTTCAATTCATTCATTCGTATTCATATCGTAACACGACTAACACTAACAAAATATAAATAACACTCAAACTCCACTTTCATCTCTTCAGCTTTTTTCGTCCATGCAATATATCTTCAGTTCTTCCTAAGCAAACTTCCGTATTCCGAACGTTGTATAGAGACTGAAAGTGGCTGAATTGTGTTGGCCATGGTTCCATTATTCGGGAGTATTGCAAAATCAAAAGGAGCCCTAAGTAAAGAGCTTGGTAGAGCTATGCGGCTATTTCAAGGTCAAAAGGAGCTCCAAGGCAGCACAGTAAAACCAGATATGACACTGGAAACGAGATGCGAAAACAACCGCCAAAACGATAATTGCACGCACTAGACGATTTTGTTGTTGTCTGCTCTCGAAATATTAAAATTTTATAACGAAACTGTCCTGTCGTCTACTCACATTCAGCGTATTACCATAGATGGACTAACCTCCTCCTACGTCATTTGTTCATTTCTACTCTCCTGCTTTTCGTATTCTGATTTAAACGACCAACAACTATGTTTAACTATTTTTATGCATCAAACGTTTGTAAGATTAAGATTTGGTCATCTCATCCTTATTCATCAACCACAACTCCTCCCCTGACTCAAAACCTGCCTTTTAGCATAATCATTATACTTAATTTTACATGTTTATTTCATTTAGCAAACCCTCTTTGTGCCTTCAAAATGCTTACGGTTAACTTAATAAATATTTAATTACTCTCAGCTTTTATCATATTTTACAACTCTATGAAAAATTTACAATTCTAAATTAATTCATTAATACTTAATTGTTTGCAATATTTTAACTTTTTCAATTCTATTCGACACACTCTCCGTAAAATAGGGAAGCAAAGAACTGGCTATCCGAATCCGAAATCGCGTATGATAGTATGTACATCTGATAGCCCGTGGCTCAAAACTTATTTTCCAAAATTCAGTTGCTCAGATTACCGCATTTAAGGGGGGTACTCATCGCATAAAGTTGCAAAAACATAAATTTTCCACACGCCATTCCGGGCCCAATAAACCGATTCGGTTGTAACCGGTATCAATCGAGAGCTCTTAAAAGAAACTATATGGGACCTTTTTTCGCAACTTTTACGTTTGCCTCCAATTATTTAAAAAATAACGTTGTATGAGCAAGTTAAGCATACACAAAATAGATACTCATCTTAATATTTAAGAGCAAATGTAGCGTAGGTAATTGATTGAGAAATGAATTAATCTTAGTAAAATATTACGTTGGGTATCTATTCTGTGTAGGTATGCTTAAAAATCGTTCATACAAAGTTATTTAAAAAAAATGGCGGCAAAGGTAAGAGTTGCGAAAAAAAGGTCCCATAGTTCCTTTTTTAAGAGCTTTCGATTGATACCGGTTACAACCGAATCGGTTTATTGTGCCCGGAATGGCGTGTGGAAAATTATGTTTTTGCAACTTTAGGCGATGAGTGCCCCCCTTACATGCGGTAATCTGAACAACTGAATAAACTCGTGTGTCGTGCTTACAATAATTGCATTTCCATTAAAAGATTCTTTCAGAGACCTCCACCTCACGGCGGAGAAAAATAAAAGAGAACCTGATTCTCCTTGGATTCTCGTTCCACAGAAATGTTTTTGCCCGGCTCGTTCTTCCTGTAAAGAGATTTGTCCTTACCACCGTTCCCATCCCTTCCATAAATAAGTCTCTTGTCTCGTTTTTCCTTGATAATTATTTCATTTTTAATAATGATGCCTCGTATCGTTATGACTGAAATTAATACTGTGTTGTATTTAAATATTAATTCATTATTCATTTTCACAGCTAATAATATTTTGCCTTTGTTTTTCTGCAATGTCACACTGATTTCGGCGTAGAAATGGTGTTGATTTTGACTGGACGTGTATTTGTTTTACTTTCGCAGATGGATACGCATTTTCTCAAGAAGAGCACGGGGTAGTTACGCAGTCTCAGCTGATTCGGACGTACGACACGACAATTCCAAAACCCGAAGGTATGTAACAAAACAAAACGAGAAGAATCGGAAATGGACTCGTCGTCCCTTGTCTCATCTTCAAACCCGCCATGTTGTTTTCTGACTCAAGGAATAAGGCGTTGTTGTTGCTCATTGCCCAAAGCGTTGATTATTCCTCCCTCCCTATGGATATGGATGTTGATAGTTGATGTCAAGGTAGCTTAAAACAATCCGCTTTTCATAAAAACACAAATTTATGACTTTTATACCTTCGTCAAAAAATACATTTTCAACTCTTTCGCCACAAAAAGCGACGAGTTTGTACAACAAAAAGAGTCCTCTGCTGCCAGATCAAATATAAACCTAGACAAACAGGCGAGTCGTAAACGACATCCGTGGACGAAGAAAAAGTCGAGTTGGTTTTGAAAAAACTACGCTTTTTATTGATCACTCGTGAATTTGTTTTGTTATTGAGGACTAATAGTAGTGTTATGTTGTTTGTAAAGCAGCATTAATTTCTGTACTTTAAAAGCTATCTGTGACAAAATGTGATTTTGAATGAAAAGCAATGTTCAGTTTCGCTCTAGAGTTTGCGTCAGTTTTGTTTTGTTGTTGGTGTTTGGCCACAAACAGTTAATAAGGGAAATGCAAAAATATATTTCTCTGAGCGTCTCAAGTTGGGCTGATGAGACGATGACTTTTTACAACGAGTGACAAATGGACGGGAGATGATGGAATCACAATATTTGTGACTACTGCGTCTCCTCCAAGTATTAAAAAAGAACGTTGGACGAGAATTTTGTAAAACGCCTTGTCTGTGTTGGCCAAATTAAAGTTAACGTGATGGTCCCAGGTCCCAGGGCTCTGAAAAAAGTTATTTGAAACTCCACCCACTCTCACGCCACTACCAAAGTACTAGTATTTGCAATTGCACTGTCAATTGTTACTGAATAGGTTCGACTTGTTCTAAACTGTCTACGAATATTTGTGCTATTAATGTTATTGTTACAGTTATACCCATGGACACTTACTGTAAATCATAAAAGAGAACAGTGGCACACATGACGCTGAACTCTGATCTGATATTATATATGAATGTAACCACAGATGTATGGCTTCAAGTTTTGTGTTCAGTTTAAGGCAGTGTGACCAGTGTGCATAGAATCAAAGCTTATGCCCAATTCTATGCACATCTCATAACAGTCAGCTAAAAATTGGGTATAATAAGCTGGTTACACTGGTACACCGGATACACAGACCTATCGGTTGTTTGCCGCTTACACTGGAACACAAAACTGGATGCCATACATCTCTGAACTTAACTATGATATAAAATGTTATGCAGACAAAATATGGAAAGAGAAAAATATATCAACAAGTAATAAGAGTACTGTAATAATTATATGAATAGTAAGAATAAGAATAAGAATATACATGTAAAGTAAGTTATAAGGTAGCGTAACATAAAAGTATGGAAAGTAGTCTTGGCTCTTTATAAATACAAAAAATTAACTCAGTGCAATGGTATTGTAGCACTAACTACTACTTCATACATCTCGAGTGTATAAAAAAGTCTCAAGTCAAGGTTTTTGACGATGTGACTTGGACTTGTTGTATTCCGTGATTTTGAGAGTATTACTTATTATTATGACATGAAACTCCTCTCTGGTTTACGATAAGAACGAAAAAAATGATTCAGAGTACATAATAATATTAGTCATTGACGTTAACAATTGATAATTCTTTTTGTACACATTTCATACTCTCCTATAATAATAATACATACTTCTACTACTCATCCACTCCGTCTACTACGTCCAGAATATTCATTCATTCAATCAAACATGTCTTTAAGTCCTTTACCAATAATTGCCACTAAAAATAGCTACGTCAAACTACCAAATTACCTTTCTCAGCCTTTCAATTACAAAAAGTTCCAATCATTCAGCCACCTTAACACCACTGGAGAAAACAAACGCTCACACACAAGACGTCAACACAAAACCCTCAAAAATCATCACACCCATAACAAACACGTATTCGAATTTCCTCAAAATCGTTGCTCCATTCTCCACCCTTCACAAAAGACTCCACACCACCAAACACAAAGCAACACTACATTTTGGCTCAGAGTGGTCCTCATTTGATGACAAAAAAGGAAAGACTCGGTGCCTTAAACTGGAAAAAGGACTTTGAGTAGGTGGTCCGGTCTTTGCTGATTTATTTCACGACTTGCCAGTGGACAGATCATGGTCGTGTTCTAGGCCAATGATGACCATCAACTTCAAACAACACTTAAAGCTTCCCGCATTAAAATACAAAGAGACAGATGCATGGGGGTCAAATGGTAGATCTATCACAAGGTTAAAAACGAAAAGACCTTGTTGTACCTGCCATTGCCATTACTAAGCATCACGCAATCAAATTCAACTCAAATCACTTTTATCTTTTAGATTTACTTTTAGACGTTATTATGCAATTGTTAAGCTAAAACAAATACCTAATTACAATAATTACCAAATATTGGCAAGTTCAAGCTATACGACAAAATATCTAGTCTTTTTGTAGTGTATATTTATGTTTGTATTTTGTGCTTATAGCAATAAATAATAATATTTATTCTTATTCTATAAAAATATGATATACACTATTTGTGCTTAACAACTAGTAAAGAATCGTGGCGGTTAGGTTCTCATTTCTTAATTTAACGCGTCAGTCAACAAATTATTGTTCGTCTCACTATATACCGTGTACTACGCAGGAACTATAATTCTTATTATTTAAAATATAATTCTTATTATTTAAAACTAGACAACAAAATTTTGAAATCTGTAAAAACACATTCCCGCTTAAGCAGGTATGAAAAAAAGATGGAGTATCAATCAATTATTGATCTCTTGTTAGCAAACTAAAAAAGGGAAAAGATTTAAAAGATGTCGGTCGAGATGCAGCAAAAACAAGTTATAGTGACGTTGTTACTATTTCTTTATTTTAAAACATTTTTCCTTACTTAATATTTAAAATGAAGCTAAGCTAAAATGAACCTGTTGTTTGTTGTTTCTTAGTTATTATAGTGTAAAAGTTTTTTGTACTTCAAAAATGTGTTTGCCATTATTTCCGGGAAGGCTGCAATAAATAATGGAATGTCATTTTGTCATGTGGCAAATTTTTTCATGATTCCCGTGCCACATAGAGACTTAAAATCTGTTCACTAATATTGACACCCCTCCATTCTCGGATTTCCTGATTTTTATTCAAAGTACCCAAATGGATTATAAATATGGTTCTTATAAAATATGTATTTGTTGACAGCTTTCTAAAGTTTGATAGTCAGAGTCCCTGAGATCTATCAGTCTATCACTACTGCTTTAAAATAGCCAATTTAATGTATGATAAGCCCAGATATTAAATTAGGTAGATATAATAATTGTTATCTAGATATTATAACTTTGTTGTCGATAATTAATATTTTTATTAATAGGTACATATATTGTATAAGTTTTATGAATCTGCGACTACTAAGAGTTTTAATCAGCTTGTATCGTATAGCTTTTATACATGTATGTATCTGTCTGTATTATTAGGATTTATAGCCATGATACAAAATATTCTATTACAGTAAATATGATAGATACCTAAGCGTTTTATATTTTATTTGTGGATACTATTTTGTGAATAATACATTTACATTATATTAATATTTCAATTGTGATTACAATGTTATTGTGTGCATAATTGAGTAGGTATTTGTATAGTAATATATATTATGATATTATTAGTCTATAACTAATTGCGAGTTTGTGAGTGGAGACATTGACCATTTTGAATGAGATGAAAATGGACGTTACTATTGTAAATAATTTTTATGTAATATTATACAAACATTCTGTTATTTATCTGTTTCCTATATTATATTGGTTTTTGATTGTATTCTTCTAGCTCTGTGTAATCTGTTAGTGCCATTTAAGGTATAATATTAGCCACCCAAACTTCCCAACCTACCTAGTCGTGGAATGACTGCAAAACTCACTTGTCCACTCCTCAAAATGATTTCTCCACTGATTCTTTGTCTCCTCCTCCTCCTCCTCCTGAGAATGAAAACAGTATCTCTTGTTGTAAGTTGCAGTCTTTCGCTATAAATAAATAATAATATTTATAATTCCCTACTCTCTGTGCGTCGTGTAGCGTCTAAAATTGTACCTTACTGTAATGCGGAGTTACCTACCTACAAACAATTTACTATCATCTACTTTACCGTCTACAAATATGTCAAATATAAATATACTACTACTAATTAACAAAAACAGTTACAAAGATGCGATGTCAAATATTGTTAGAGTATATTAAAATAAGATTTTGAGCAAAAAGTATGATATTAAATTATTAGTCGTGTCAATTTAAAATTTGTAATTAATCATCTCGATGTGAATAATATCAAATAATATATTCAATGGCTGGTCTATGACAAAAAACATGCCTTCTTCTTTTATTCGTCTCCTTCATCATTGATCATCATTCACTCAATTCATTTGAATCCGGACATGAATGACCGTGGAGACTTTAATTCGACCGTTATTCCCAATGATTCGTATAAATATACCTTGAATCTTCATGAATCAAGGTATATCAAAGCAAAGCAAATCAAGGCAAAATCAAACTAGGCTAAAATGACGTGTGAATGACATATTATGACGCCACCAAATGCGTGTAGACATCTCATGTGTAAACATCTGGCCTTTTACTGAAATCCAATTTTATTTATGAATTAAAATTGCAAATATTAGTGAATATTACTACAAAAATGTAAAGTAGCTGTTTGCACAATAAACAGAAAACCAGTATTTAACATAATTTTTTATCACAGTTTTACAAAATATAAGGACGTTAACAACAATTGACGATAAGAGACAACAATTGACGATAAGAGACAACAATTGACGATAAGAGACAACAATGGACGATAAGAGACAACAATTGAAGATAAGAGACAACAATTGACGATATTTTGTTGGTATAAAAAAATTAACTGTTGAATTTCGTAATTTCCAGGGTTTATTTTTGAGAATTTTTTTTTATTAAACCAAAACTAAGCAAGAACTACGGAATGACAATTTTAATATTAAAAATCAACATGACATATAGCTAACCGTGAAAGGAGGAGTGAATGTTTGTATATATTATAAAATTATAATGTACGTTTTTAGACAACTGCAAACAAGGAAATCATATCGAAATGTAAAGGTCTACTGCAATAGGTGTATGACTGCTCGCGACAGTAGATTATCTCGCTGTTCTCCAAGATTCGGCCAAAATTTTGCAAAACCGAGACCCAAATTTCTAGCCATGTATTGTGTACTGCTCCCTTCATTAATTTTATTAAATTAATTCGTTTAGTTTTCCTAATTATTTCCTAACATTTGTAAAAAAATCATCTGTCAGATTTTAGGTTTTTTGTAAACCTCTGATTGCCAAATAATAGAAGTTTAATTAAAAACCATGCAAATCTTTTTCTGTAAAATAATTTTTTAAAATAGAATCCAATATTGCAACTAATAGCTGCCAGATACTGCTATAAAACAAATTAAATATAACTAATTGACAAATTTCAATCACACTTATTGCTCTCAGGACCGCAACAACCATGAGCCCGGCTAGAAGGAGATAGTACAGGTGCTCTTTATCATGCCGTGTTAACTTTTTCAGTAAACTCTTTGGTAAAACGGCAATTTTGAAGTTTAAATATTTTTTTCCCACCCTTGGCTTTTGACCCCGGAGTTCGATGCGCTTTGAGTCCATCTATTTATACATGTTTAAAAAAATTGCAGTCATCTTGGTTGAAAACTTTGAAAGTTATTTCTAATTTAGCCATTTGTCATTTTTTTACCTTGCAACCCTTATAAGGTCACAAGGTGAAACAAGTAAGTACACACCAAAATGACTTTGTTGTCTTTAAAAGCATACCCAAAGCATTTACGGTGTTTATATGAAGAAATTTGGCCATTTCTCATGTTTCAGTCTGGCAGTAAAACTAGATTTTGTCCGAATTTAATAATCAATATTTTGAACGTCACAGGAAAACCAGCCTTATGGGGGGAATTAATAAGAGAGTTACTAAGCCTTAAAGAGAAACCGCGCCCCCAAACTATTTAGTATTGCTTCAACGTGGCATATCAGTGGATAGTCTTTTATTATTCTTTGAGCTTATTTTTGGTTACATAACTTTTGTTAATTTTAATAAATATTTGCACTAAACGTAGAAAATCGTGGGATAGCTCATTCGAAAGATAATATCACGAAGTTTGAACATTATATGTTTCAAGTTTGACTAAATGACTTAATGTAATTTCTCATATATATAAAATTCTCAATAATAACTTAAAGGTAATTAATGCAAAAATTAGAGGCTATTAATTCAACTACAAAATTAGTCATAAAGGCTGTTCAATAACTCACGTAACGACATTTAATGTAAAAAATTCATTTTTTAAGGCATTTTTAATTTTCATTTCGAGGGCTATTTCTTTATTTTAAAGGTATTTTTATTTAATTTAAAGGTTCATTAAAAATAAGTCATTTTATTTGTTTCCTATTATTTTGTCATCATCATGATATGTAATCATTTGTCTTTTCTTTCTCTTGCTGTTTCATTTTCATTTCAGGATTGTCTCATTTAACACAGTTTTTATGCTCTCTGCTAATTCATTATAGTCAGCTCAGAATTCACCCCCTTACTATTTGTCATTTCGTTCGCTTATGGCCTTACGGCCCGAAGGGCCGACAGTATCGACCTAGTTTTTCTATAATATTATAATATAATAATCACATTTCTATTTCATAATAGTGGATTTCTCCCTCGAAACCAAATCCTGGTCAATTGTAAGTCTAAGCTGCTTTGGAGATAGATGATAATAATGGCCAGAAAAGCAATAACAAATCAAATATATCTCTGAGCCGGAAACTTCGTAATTAATGAAAATACAATGCTGGGATCTATATGAAGTTAATGTTACTCTATAATAATGTACTTTCAAGTTTAAAAAAATTAAAATATTGTTGAAGTCTTTCAATGTTAAAAAAATTTAAAAAACGTAAGGCAGGAAAATGTCAACTTTTAAAGAAAGTACAGTAATTGTAGAGCAACATGAACTTTAAAGATCCAAGCATTTTATTTTCATTACCATGCTAAGAGATATTTGATTTGTTATTGCTTTTCTGGTCATTATTATCATTTATCTCCCAAATAGCCTTAAGGGGGCGTATATATACTTCGAAACGCGCTAACTGAGGCCTGCTGGTGTTATATGGGAGTAAATGGCAATAATAGTTGGAAAGACAAGGCTTCAATCCAGGAGACTTGGAAGAGATAATTTAAAATTTCGAAATTTTAATGGGAGTAATTTC